>JASDQU010689642.1:0-17479 GCA_032191745.1 Picea mariana | reverse complement strand
GGTACCCCCTCTGCGAGGTCCGGGGGGGCTATCCCCCCGGCTGTGGGGTCTGGGGGCAAGCGGGCCCCCAACGGGGGTTCGGGGGAGAAGCCTCCGAAGAAAAAATTGCCTTGTAAAAGTATATTGTAATTTCATTGTAAATCTGGACCGTTCATTATAATGTCGCAGATCTAACAGTAGAGATTATGTTAGGGTTTTTTGCCCTAGAAGGCAACCCTCTTTTATGAGGGAAATGTATTGCGACTATGGATGGTGGTGAATATTGTATTCTGAGAGAGGAGACTGTGAGAGAAAGAAGAGGAAGTTACAGCGGGTTTTGCTATAGGTTGTATCCCTTCATTTGCTGGATAATAATAAAGGAAGGACCTGGCAATTTCTATGGTGGACCTATCCCACACTAGGTGAACCACGTAAATCTGTGTCTCTCTTGTATTGTGTGTCTTCTGTGTTTTGTTTCTGCATTTTTTTTATTTTATTTCTCCGTGGTCCTATTTTCTAACATTGTCTTGTCTAGACAGAATAGGGCCGACTTGTCAATATATATATTTTATGTTTTTCATTATCCACAAAAGGGGATAAGAATATTCTTTGCAGTTACACAATATTTCAACACTCCCTCTTAACAAGAAGGATATTCTTTATCTTTTGACAAGTCACTGGATGTCATCATCAACTGAACAATATTATCTGGGCAATATCATCAACTGGATAATCATAATCAAGTGGGCAACAACATCAAATAGATAACATCATCATCTAGGTAACAACATCCACTGGATAACATCATCATCTGGGCAACATCATAAACTAGGTAACATCTTCAACTGGGTAACAACAAGCATCAATATAATTCACTTGGTCATCTGGCATCATGATCACTGTTTGGTTCTCCATGAATCCATATTAATGAAGTTTTGTTCTCTTTACCTTCACACATAAGATACTCTTTCTTTCTTTCATATTCACACAGAAGACACTCTTTCTTATCTTCACACAGAAGATATTCTATGAGTTTTTCCATTCATTTTATGTTCTCCCTTATCTTGTAGTCATCTATATCACCCATCCACCGGGGAGGACTACTACCATAGCTTCACTCCTAGTCATCCCACATGAAATAGAGAAGGTAAGATGCTAGCCTAGGCAAAAATAGACTCCCTTTCCATGATCCGCGCAGGATCATGACACAAACCTCAAGAGCCAATTAACCATTCCACATGGCCAAGTTTTTTGTTCCAGGCTACTCAATCCTTGGCCAGAGGAGAGTATCTGCCCGTTGCCCCTTCGAGAAAAATCCACACTCCTCTCTACGAGGGTGTTCACACCCCTCTCTATGAGGGTATTCTAGCATGTCCCTAGAGTATCCAAAACTTGACACTTGGACAGAGGCCAACCTTGGAAAATTTCTCATTCCCCTTCTCTACGAAGGTCTCTTCCTTCTCTATGAAGGTCTCTCTTCTTTTCCTTCTCTATGAAGCTCTAACTATGGGATTGCTCATTCCTTCTCTATGAAGGTCTAGCTATGGGATTTGAAAAAATATCTTGTGGTCAAAAATATTTCCATGGTATAATACCATGCTACCCATCTGTTGGGCACCATCTATTTTCTTTCCTATCTGCACCAAATCACACTCCTCCATTTCGAACTCGGAGACATAGCTCTCTCTTGCACCAAAATAAGAGATTCTAATCATCATTCTTGAAGTTATCTTCTGTAATGTCCTGGGAGTCTTCTTGATTTTGAACATTTCTTTCTTTTTGACTTCATACTGGATCAACCTGCTCCCTCTGCATCTATAATAACGATATTGGAGCAACTGCAGTTACCTGCATCTCATCAACTATATCTGAGTATCCATTTTTCTCTTCATCTTGAACATTTCTGTCCTGCTCCTATATAAATACTAGATACTGTCTGGTCTTTACTGACTGTCATCATATCATAAGTCCTTCTCATGTTGTCTAACTTATGCGAGTCAAGGCATAAGTTCTTTCTTCCGATACCTGTAAGCTTACTTACAATATGCTTTCTGAGATATGTCACTTAGTCAATCAATCAGTAACAATAAGCAATAATCAAATAAAACTATATCATGATTTCTATCGGATTAGTACACATATTTTCTTAAGTAAAACTTGTTCAACCATGTATACATTTGAAACCCTTATCATGAATAATACTTTTGAACTCTTTTTCACTCTAGCTATGAAATTACCGAATTTTTACTTACTATCATAGCTAAACACATACCTTTGTCACTCTCACGAGTGATCATACCTGAAATAAATATTTTATCTCTTTCTTTATCCTCTTCTTTGATACTTCCTTCATATGTCTTCATAGACACTGAAGTAAAACGAGGTCAATTAACATTCTCACAAAAATCTAACTTGTAATGAGAAAGTATTAAAGTAAACAAGATACCAAAAAAATAACATGAATACTTATCTTCTTTTTTTGTGTGGGGAGGCTCCACGGACTCCACCATTTTCTATCTTTCTTTAGATCAACTTAAAGTACATAATCCTCAATTTCTACTAAAGTTTTATTTGAGGGAGGAGATTCCTCTTCCTCTGCCACATGTTCTTGATACTTTATTTCCCCTTTTCCTTATGCTTGGTCTTTTCCTCTTCTTCCTCTGGTTCTGGTACACTCACTGTGACATGTTCTCATCTAGAATCATCTGCAACCTATGCTTCCAAGATCTAAAGTTTCCAGATCCTTCCAGCCTATCTTCTATCCTCATACCGGTAGCCATTCTTTCTTGTAATAGATACCCTAGCCCTCCGAGCTATAGAAATAAAAAAATAAAATTTCTTGGATCTGAAAAATGAACTCACCAAAAGATGTGTTGGACTGAGGTGAGTATGCTGGTATAGTCAGTTTCTGAAAATTTGAATTTCTGACCCTTGAAACTGGACCATCGGATTTCTAGACTGGTGCTTCTAGTTTTCTAGTACTTCTGGTTTTTTGGTACCTCTGGTACTGGTGAAAAATGGGGTTTCACTTTATGGGAGTTCTATCCACTGAAAAGGTGTACTAAAGGTGCCAATGAGTTCCTTAGTCTAGGGCACACTTTTCTAGATGATCTTTGGGCTGAAATTCCTCTTTAATAAAAATCCCTAATTTTCTTGTATGACAACAATGACGTTTTTCTTTTTTTGTGAAAGATGCTCTCTTCAGCGTAGCTCTGATACCATGTTAAAGTTTCTTTCTTAATCTGTTATTATTAATATTCATTATAACAACAACATAATAAGGATCTTACTGAAAGAAACACAATCACAGAGTACACAAGCATTTATTCTGGGAAACCCTCAAGGGGAAGAAAACCCAACAAAACTTCTTTAATATAGATTCAATAACCAAGTACAATGTCTCTCACAAGAGATATCTCACCAAACAAAAGATCCACCAAAAAACCTAACCAAAAAAAAGTATTGCACCACTTAGACCAAGATAATCCTTCACCAAGATGACCAAAACCTTTACTGAGATACTCTTCCTTGTAGCTGCATCACTTCTCCTTGTAGCTGTGTCACTCTCAGACTTGCACACTTGATAGAGAGAGCTTGATGAGTGTGTGTACAAATGAGGTGATAGGCCTCTTATAAATACAAGTTGTGCCCCCCCAATAATTAGGTCAAGGCTGACCTGTCCACTTTACCTTTTAATTTACATTTGTCTTTTCTAGATAAAATAGGGCCGACTTGTCAATATATATATTTTATCTTTTGCATTATCCACAAAAGGGGATAAGAATATTCTTTATAGTTACACAATATTTTAACAAGGTATACCAAAAAGAGACTCATTCTGCTCCCGCTTCGGGACTTTGGCCTCCTCAACCAGATCAACGGTCCTTTAGCCCCGTCCTTGATCAAAGATCGATATCTTCTTTGGGTATTTGGACCTTTTCCTCTTCTCTTTTCTTTCGGAGTTCTAGATCTGGCACCGCGTGTCCACCTTCACATCGACGACTCTTGTCGCTTCAGATTTCTAGACTTAAGAAATATCAAATCTCAACTCTCGCTTTTCCCCAATGGCTTTTATCTGGAATTGATAATCCACTAATGCGTGTCCCTTTCATATCAACGGCTATGATCCCTTCGTGTCTTCGGACTTTGGATTTCTTAGTGCTCAATTTTCACTCCCCCTTGACGTATGCAGATTGCTACCACATCGTCTCCTCTCGAATTAGACGATTGATAGTTACTTCGGGTCTTTACCCAAAATCCACAGATTTATGCCACGTCCCCCTTAATCTGGTGGCTATGAATTAATTCGGGACTTTACCCAGAGTCCATAGATTTACACCATGTTTCTTCTGGATCAGACGGTCTAGATTCACTTCAAGTCTTCGGGGTTCAACAGTCTCAATTCTCAACCGAAACCCTGGTGCGATTCACCCGGAGATCACGATATATTAACGTGTGTCCTCTTTAAATCAATGACCCTTGTCTCCTTCAGAACTTCGGCCTTCGGATATCTCAGATCTCAATTTTCCTCACTCTCTGTTTCTCCCAGAATAGTTTTACTCGGAGTATGCGATCTCATGACATGTGTCCTCCTGCAGATCGACGATTCTCGATTGATTTAGTTGTTTGGGATCTTAGGCTTTTAGGGCTTTGGGAGTTTGTCTTACTCCTAACTTGGAAACCTTCGAAGTAGTTTTCCCCGAAGTATCCAATCTATTGACATGTATCTCCTGTCGGTAGACAGATAGGATCTACTTCGACTGTTTGTTCTTCTCCTTGTCCACAAAACTTCGAAGTTTTGGATGTTATGCCACCTGTCCTCCTTGACAATGGACGGTCCCAAATTACTTAGGGACTTTAGAACTTTAACAAGTCCACTCTCCTGCACACACAAGGGTTAAGTATCATGCGCTTACTTCCAGATCCAACAGTTACTGGTCCTTCATGCTCAGATCCAACATATGGGATCTGTTCCTCTCCTCTGCGCTTCCTTTGTTTACTGGATGCTGATCCAATGTTCCATTCTCTTCTCCACAACCGATCTGACGGCTGCTATCACTCCTCCTCCTGAGCTTTCGACTTCCTCTAGCTTAGAGGATTTTCTAAGTATTCAAAGGCCTCGGCATTTGTTCCTCCTACGAGTCCATCTCTTGGACCTCGTCTACACTTCTGAAAAGAGCTTATCTCTTCTAAGCTTGATCTTCTTGAAGATATCAATTTCCCACACACTCTTTGCGTTTCAGAGATCTCGTCAAACTCAGATCAAAGGTCCATGATGATTGATAGTTCACAGTAATTACAGGGCCCAACATCCGTGCTCTTTATCAAAGAGCTCAACCTATGCAATCTGGAAAGTGCTCGCTTGACTCTAGTCTGATCCTAGTCGTTGATCTTCCATTCCCGATGATATCAATGACGTAGGTTGATTGTGGGCTGTGAACTAACTTGTCCATTGTCAGATTCTTAAGTCATGGGTTGTTCTGGTAATTTGACTATCGTATGCCTCCTAGATCTGATGGTTGGGAGGGTTCCTGGGCATCCTCAGATCTAAGGCTCAGAGTTAACTTCGGGACTTCAAGGATTTTACCTCCCTTACGACGAACTTGCTCAATTCGTCGAACTCGTGAAGTCTAAATGACTCCAGGGTTAACTCCCATGCTCTTTCCCATACTCAACAGTCACATCAGACCGTGATACTTTAACCTCACTATTCTCCCTGAGCTTTATTAGGTCTGAAAGGATTAAGAGATTTGCGCTATTTCTCTTGAACTTAACGCTTGGAAAATCCTTCCATGCACCCCTTACACTCATTTGTCAACTCTAGAACTTAAGTGGTTCTCGGTCTCTTCCTGCCTCGCAGAGAGACTGTGCATATGTGCAGTATCTCTCCTCAGATTTAACAGAATCCCTCCTCCAAGGGACCCAAAACAACTAGGAGTGTCGACATGTGTACGTGAATCTGTGCCCAAGGTTGACGAACTCACAGTTCGTTGATCTAGCTTAAGCCACCACATGGCGCAAGCATTTATGAATATAAAATATGTCCAATCCATACTTGCTTAAATACACAATTTAAACAAGAATAAAGAGATACAATATAACCATTAAGAAAACATACAAATCTCTGGGTCCTTCACAGTATATCCCTTTTCATTACATAATTACAACTTAATTTCACAGGGTATGAGAATACTTATCTATTACAAGTTGCATCCAATCAACTGACTGTGGGTGTGCACCTTTCCACCCAACCATAGGCTCAAAGGCATTCATTCTTAGCACTGTGGCCACCCCCGTGCCAAGCCATGATATAACTAGGGAATTTACGCCATCTCTCAGAGAAATTCTCTTTGTAATAGATACCCTATGAGGTTTATCAGATGCTTCGTTAGCATCAATTTCGCGTACGGGTCCTTCAGGCCATGTTATAGGCACTTCCTTTGGGTTCGCACATCTCCCTTACGAGATTGTGCTCTCGTCCTATGTCTCCTCTCTTGTTGTGTCTCTTTATGTATCTTACCTTCTGTCCTCTAGAAGGTTTTCGACCTGTCCTGTTCCTTCTGTCAGAAGGAAGCTCGTATTTGCAGGTCTCTATGGTACTTCAAGATGACATCCTGCAGCTAGACCATGCTTCCATTCATGGGGGTGGTTGATGATTCAACCACTAGTTGTTTTTTCATTAACTGATTTCTTTCCTCTAGAGATATCATGGCTTGTACTTCAAGGCTTCCCCCCCTAACAATTAGTTATGGGAAATTTAACAATAATACATTTACATTGTCCACATGCCTTAGCATGGTAATCCTATTTTATGATTAATTACAAGCTAGGGGAAACAGGGGTGTTACAATTCCCTCCCCCTTAAAGGAACATCATCCTCGATGTTCTTTCTCAAAAACACCTGTCATGCCTTTTTAATTCCATTGTTTCAGAAATATTGATCCTTCTTCCTCGGTCAAGTCCTTTTTCATACCTTTAATCTTGGTCACCTGATTTCAATAATTCTTGGACAACAAGCACGTTAATCATAGTCTTATGCAAAAACATTGCATAAAAATTTCTAGGAAAATTTCATAATCTTAGCACAATAATTTTCTGCGTCGTTTGTGGATTTGTATCCACATGGTTGTTTTGTTATCCAGGCTCATTGTTTTTCATTAACATACCCATTTGGTGCATGATCCCCATCAATAGTTTACAAGAACTATCAAGGTTTCATCTTCCTTGCGGTCACTCACCCTCCAGGCCCAGGCTCAAGAATCCCCTTCTCTATTATACAGTCCCTCGAGTGATCCATCTTGCTTTTCCAAGGTTTTCTCGCACATGAAGAACTACCCATCGTGTGCATGATCCCAATAAATAGTTTACAAGAAATATTAAGGTCTCCTCTTCCTTGCGGTCACTCACTCTCTAAGCCCAGGCGTAGGCATCCCCTTCTCTATTATACAGTCCTTCCAGTGATCCATCTTGCCTTGCCAAGGTTTTCTCACACAAAAAGAATTCCAGAGACCCTATCAAGTCTTATAGTCATGGCGTCCCTCAGAATTTCTCTGCTGAGGCATCCCTCCGGCTCATGTTACATCAACACAACATATTCTAGGTGATCATGGCTTACCATGAGGTTCTCATGGATCAACAATAGCCATTTTTCATGATTTTACAGCTTGACAACCTTCCAACTCAATCATAGATAGGGACGAAGGTTACTCTCCTTCTCCCGAGTCAGTCTCTATTTCATGCGATCAAATTATACTCTTTCTCATAGTTCTCCCTCGAACCTGAGAGCTCAGTTTCTCGTCTCTGCACTCTTCCAAGATCTTTCCCTTTTACCTGTATCACAGGTATACAGAAATTCATGAGACATCATAAAATTTTAAATTAAAATTTTTTCTTGTAAATCTGTCATCCGCAGATTTCCAAATTCCACATTCTGTTCTCATATTTGTTTCACACATGAACCTGATTCATAATTATGGGACTTTCCTTCCCATAGAGGTTTGTCTTAGAAGGCATTTGGTCTTCCTTATGGGCTTACAATGCTTCCATATCCAAGACACCTTTGCTTCCTGCAC
Source organism: Picea mariana (assembly GCA_032191745.1). Taxonomy (NCBI): domain Eukaryota; kingdom Viridiplantae; phylum Streptophyta; class Pinopsida; order Pinales; family Pinaceae; genus Picea; species Picea mariana. The sequence continues at coordinate 9,428 of JASDQU010689642.1, read as the reverse complement.
TTTCAATTTCAATCAGCCAAACAAATTGTTAGTTTCTCATGCTCATTTATTTTTATTGCACCTTTATAACGTCATCACAACCAATTTCAATTGTGCATACTATTAATCAAATTGACTTTCTCAAAAAGGAAATACCATTCCTTGCAGTTTGGTTCAGTAGGAAATTGGTCTTCTTTATGGGCTTACAATACTGCCATATCCAAGACCCATTTCCTCTTGCAATTTCAACATTCCTCAGCCAAACAAATTGTTAGTTTTCATGCACATTATTTTTTTTTTCAAAGTCATGCATACTAACAGTCCAATATATATATATATATATATATATATATATATATATTCAGAATGTAATTCAGATATCAATTGTCTTTAATGAATGTGCCAACATTCGTGGCCACATTCATACCCAATTGACCCTTGCATTGATTTTTAGTCTCCCACACTTTACGACAAGTATTTTTCCATGGTGCGTTGGAGCTTAGACAAGATTTTCACCATATGGATTATACATTTTCATTCATTGTTGCAGCAGGACTATGCTTCTGGCTACAGGATGATCATGATCCCAAATAAATACACATCAGACTCAAAATTTTCACATGCATGACTTTACACATTCTTCCTTTATTAATAACGAGGGTGCCAACACTCATGGCCACCCAAATTTGGTTTTCTCTAACACCTATACAATTTAAGGAGAAATGTTGGAAGGTCCTCCTTCCTCAATGGGAAATCCATTGTCTATCCTTTATGCAAACATGCATTTCCTTGAAGCAATTCCATGCAAAATGCTATCTATAAGCACTTTTGTTTCCAATCGTTCCTTGATTGATCCATGTATTCATGTCATATCAGTTCATGAATTCTTTCTAGGGTTACAATCAGTATTTACTATCAGAGGTTCACACCTCCATCATTCAGGTTCTCCTTCCTGAATCATACCCTGCTTGGGTACCCAAGGAATACATTTGCCTTTCAGTGTTTCATACATAACATTAATACCATAAAACATTTCAGAAGGGATTCTTACCCAATCCCTTCATACCTTGTGCCACATAGGCATGAACATTTTTATACCTGTTTTGGCTATTAGCACCCCTTCTGATATTATCCCATCAGTGGTGTTCCATGGGGAATTTTAAAATCCCTTCAACAATCTTTCAACAAGAACCTTCTCATAGTCATGTTGTGATTTAGGTTGTTCATTATTGGCAACTGTCTTTCTCAACAGTTCCAATCTATTTCTTTCTACACATTACATACATCATAAACACATTAGTCATCATGTAAATTAAAAATGCAAGTACCATAGCATTTAAATTAATATAACATTTTCAGACATTTCCTAGCATATATGTATGCAATTCATCACATTATCCTTAATGTTTTCATGAGTGCAATACCGTCAGTTCTCAACTGTTTCTGCAGTAATACAATCCTCATCACTATGGTGCCAAAACATTTACTTTCATCAGCGTACTAGCTTTCTCATCCTATAAAAAAACATAATACACAACAAGAAAGAATTGAGGGCTCTCCCCTTCTTCAAATTCTTTCTACATCACCTGGGACTTTTCAACCTAGCTGAGTTATTTCTAAGGCCTCACTGTCTTTTCTCTGCTTTTGCAATTTACTCCCTATTGGGATCTTCCTGTTCTTTTCCTTGAGTAGCCTTGGTTAGGCCTCACCCTAACCTTTTTGGAATACAACAACATGCGTTAATAGAAAACCTTTTTGTTCATAATGGGTCATGAACCTGTGCATCCTGCACATTACCATTCGGTTATCAGAATGGTCAATATTCATTTATTAAGTTTGTGACTTTGTTTTCCTCACAAAGTCTTCACACAGTTCCACCACAGGGAACTCCTTCAGCATGCAACTTCCTCATTGCATATCCATCACTATTTGTGATGGTCTCAACCTTGAGTTAGCTTCCGTAGTTTACCAAATATCCCATAAGGAATATAAACATGCATCTTTGTCATGTACCCAAATTATATATCCATACATAATATGTTTTTGTTAACTTACGTCATACATGTGCATCACTTGCACGTTTAATATCATTCATACCTAACTGGTATTAATATCAGGCTTCATATTAGGAATATCCACAATGCATTAACCCATGCACTCAATCATGATTAAACATAGATAAGTATCCATCATGATAGCTTATTCCTTTCTATTTTTCCATGCCCTTCACACACATGGACATATCAGAATTCTATATCCTTTTCCTAAGGATCTTCCAATCATCCTTATAATCATGTATACACATTCATGTATAAGTAGGTGCATCTCTTGCACCTTTTTACCTCATGCATTCACTTGATAGTTTAATTTCATCATTAGTGTCCTTCAGTTTGAGATTTCAATCACTTACAAGACTAATCTCATAGTCATATCTCGTATTGATGTTGCCTTCTCTCAAGGAAATAACCAACCAGGGTCACTTTCCTCTTTATGTGACAACGTCTAGAAGGAAAACCTTCTTGCCTCAACGTCCATAGGGTTTTACCTATCTCACTCTCTTTGGTCATGATGAGTTATATACTCCGATTTTAATGTAAATCAATAACTATAAATTCTAGGGATCCTACCTGATCCTATAAAATTCCATTAAGACCACAAAGGTATTAACCACTATATAATCCACCATCATCAGTGCCTAAAGTTCCAACTGCCCATGCTTAGAAGCAGTGTTATGAACACTAGGTCATCCGTCCTTCGGGCTTTAGTTTCTCTTGAAAGAACCCTGCCACCTTCATCTATCCACATTCAAGTCTTATTATAAATTTTAATTAGCATATCCCTACTTTGGTAAGAGTAGTTATCACTTTAACAAAGGGCTAAAGAAATTCTTCTGCTGAAATTCAAAAAGAATTCCCAAAATCACAGGTTCAATCTGCAGTCCTTCTCCTCAAGGAGTAAATGCAGATAACAATACCTCCTTACACGACTCGTACATGAGACCAAGCATTCCAAGTGTTGTAACCATGCTTTGATAGCAATTTGTAACACACCCACAATGGGGCATACAAATTTTCGCTTTTCTTAAAGGACAGTGTTGAGGAAAAGATATGAATTGATCTTACTCAAGAATTTTTAGACTTTACTTGGATAAATCAAAGTAGATGAGAATATTACCCTATGTTTATAGCCAACCAAAATAATATCCTAACTCACAAGTATTAATTACAAGTTCTTAGGCTAGTCTTTTATCAACAAAAAGTTTGTTGGAAATTCACTTTTTATGTAATTTTCTGAATATAACAGTTGCTGAAATAAATGCAAGAACATAAGTAAAGACACCAAGATAATAATCAAGATATATGAGACATAAAGCAATCCTTTATTTCATTACAATTCACCAAAGAGTCAGTTTCTTTACAAAATCTCATACATAAATCTTGGACCAAAGTCAAACTTAGACATCCCTGATGGAACATACAAAAGGAACTCTGATACAAAACCAAAACTGAACTCTAAAATTTGGATCATCTTGCCACAGATTGATTCCCTCTCAACTCTGGACAATAGCCTTTATCAGTCATGAAAATTAATTCACAAACATACAAGTCTACACAGACTATCAAAGATAAATCAACACCTCTAAATAACAAGTGTCTGAAGGATTTGATTCAACCCTGAATATTGTTGTCTACAATAAGACCCTGCTATCACAAAAGAGAATTAGGCTGTGATGAATATATGAATGAATGAAAACTGAACTATCTCAACATAAACTCAAAGCGCAAACCTTAACATGCTTATGCTTTTATCCCTCCTTTGTTCCTCCCTTTCTTTTTGCTTTTAACAAATTAGAATTGGTTGAAGAAGTTGAACCAATTCATTAGTTAAGTTAATTAAAAGAGTCAACTAACTTTAGTTAGGGGGAAAAGTAATAATTATAATACGGGTCATAAATAAATAATAACTAGTAGGTGAGACCCCTTGTGACTCCCTTTAGTTCACATCAATCATAATAATCATAACATAACCATTTGTTAAGAAAAACACACTTCCTTGTGTCTCCCATCAACATGTTCACTTTTGGTAATTAAACTCATGAATTCTGAAATGATTTCAAAATAATACTCATATATCCAAAATAACATACTGTCCAAAGGTCCCTAAAGTCAACTGTCATAATGATAGATAAAATAAAACTGAAAGTCATATTTTCCCATGCTGATGCTATTTATCCTTTAGTCCTTCTTTTTGACAGAGGTGTGATAGGCCTATGATTTTATCCTTTTATTCGAATGGCACATCCTTGCATGCATGCTTGATTAGAAACTGATCTTTTGATTAACCATACATGACAACTCTTTTAAAATACAAAATGGATTTTGGCTCAACAATATATTAGACTCATGCAATCCAATCCACACAAATTGTTTTTCTATCAGTCAATGAGCATGGGGGTGGAAAAGGTTCTGGGATAGATGAAGGGGTTGTACTGGGCGAAAATATGATATAATGAGGGGAAAAAAAAACATGGTCATTTCTCAATGACAACAAAAATCAACTGTAAAGAAACTAATAAAACCTCACTGCAATCCACACAAGACACTACCACTTCCATCTACTTTACACATAATTTATCTTGAATGTAATCAATCTTAGAACAGAGAGTGAAAAAATGAATATGGGAAGGTGATGGGATATGTAATTAGCGGAAAACGAAATCATGGAAGGGAATAAAGACGATTACTATTCCTGAAATTAACTAAGTGATCCACAAATCTTTCTACGAAAAGAGTTGTATCAACCATCAATCACTTTGACCAAGTAACAATTTTTGTGCAGTTAACTAGTCCTTTGTTCATAATCAAATATCCAACACAGTGTCACCACAAGGCAACATGTATTCCACACAATTTATTAGGGGCTCTGTTCCTGTCATTTACACTTTTTGCATTTTATAGCATTTTTTTAATATTACGCATTTCCAATATGTAAACCATCAAATCAACCACTGCCCATACATTACTTCAATAAACAAATACACTCCAATTCATACTTCTAAAAATGACAATGAAGTCACAGTATCACTGCCATCGGTTCTGTCACTTTGAATGCGATGACATTCATTAAATAAATATAGGTAGTCACCCAATAATCAAAATCAAATTGCCAAAACCGCATTGAAAATTAATCATACAACAACCACCATTCCAGCACAAGATACACATCAAATAATACAATCATACAAGTGTAACTCCATCACTGTGCAAAACCAAGCTTATACAGTTGAACAAATATAAGGATGCAGTGGACATATTCTCTATAATGACCCGACTCAATAGTCATCCGGCTCCAAAGGAACCACCATGATCATGCCCATTATTTTATTTTGCAAAACACCATGCACACATGCGATATGCGTGAGCAACATCAAGCCTTTGTAACCAATGCCAACTAATCATCCAAATAATTATTAGTGTAATTACCAGTGACTGTATATTAACCAACAATTCACCACCGTTGTAGAAAATCAATCAATCGAACCAGCTGCAGTAACTACACATATCCAAGCATCAATTCGAATCACGATAGGGGTCTTCTCCATTAACAATACTGAGTTATAAACATAAGGAGGGTGACCGTATACTTCGAAAGTATAATTTGCAATGTAGGGTCTGTCATTTTTATCACATAGGTAGTAACTAAATGCCAAACCAACACGACTTCCATACGACCAACTGGGTGAAAGTGTATTCAAATTAGTCGACCATACATTCAAATCCACAATAACCCATAACAACTTGACAGGCATGACAGTCTCTACAGAACACCAGACTGGGGTTTAAGGGTTTGCTCGATAGCCATCACAGGAGGCACAGATCCAAATCCCCAAAATAGTGAAACTTTGAGGCCAAATATGTACACACAAGGAGGACTATGATTTGTTTGTGGACAAAAACACTTCCATGACAGGGGCCATAACAGGAGGTGAGACTTTAACTTGGTGCAGAAAATATGATTTAGCGCATGCAGGGTATAACCCTTGCGCCTTTCGATCAAACACCACACAGAGGTGAAGACAGGGCCAAGTAAGAACAAGAACACTCGCTTCTTGACCACTAGTGGTGAAATCAACCAACTACCCATATGTACAATCCATGGTGATACTAATGCTTCAACCATTAAACCCCATAGAAAGCCACAAACTGCTAACGCCCCAGGGTAACTAGTAATGCTATGACTTCAACCTCATTTCAAAGAGGATTATCAATGTTTCATTCACAATCACCATTTACATAGTCGTAACTCTTAAGGAGAGCACAACTAATACACTTGAGCCAATATTCATTTCATAACCATAGTAGATTCATGAAGGGCCAAAAAAATGAACATACCTGCAATCAAATGTCTTAAAACACAAATTTTTTGAGCGGTTCCTCCTTGCTAAGAAATCAGAGCATAACCACAACAATAATTTTTGGAATATAGCTTGACTATAGTGGCATCCAACGGTAAGGGTAAAGGTGACGTGCAATAAATGCACATCACTTACCTACTTCAAATTCATTCAATTGTTACTACATGCCAACCACTAATCCAACAAATCATCCACCTTGAACCAACAACCTTTAATTTCCAAGAGCGCCACCTGTATCACATATTGCTACCTCTATTATGCATAAATGCATACCAACCATGCTATATACAACCTTGATAACTCGCATGGCTATCCTATGTTAACTAGGATTTGCCACAATCTTTTCAATGCATTATAATAGGACAATTTCTTCTTTTAGTTTATTTTCCTTCGTTATTACTAACATGTGTCTGTTGCAGGTGTCACGAGAACAATCAACAATGATAACCATGATAAATTCGGTGTTACTTGATCTTGGAACAGTAAGGGTGGCCTGTATAACATGCTTGATCCATTATCCAATAAAACAAGATATCGTCAACCATAAAAGTAGTGTCGAACAGTAACATAACATCAAATAAACATCAGACTTGATCTCCAATCAACAAGGGGGTCCCACCTACTAGTGTTATTTAGCTTTTAAAATAATAGGCTTTAGCAACACTTTGCGGGCCAAACCTCGTTGCGAATTTAATCGCCAACAAAATGGCGACTCCACAGGAAAATTTGTTTTCAACAGATTTAGAACTAAGAACTCATATAACGAGGAAGATTATGCAGCAGGGGGAAGTGAGCGTATTTAATGGAAAGATGACTGGGAATTTGGGAATAACTTATGAAAAATGTTAAGTATAAGGGGTTTTACCATTGTATGCATAATCCATCGACCGAGATATGCTCCTTAACTTTTAAAAATTTCCATATTTTTTCTTAAACTCTCAATGGATGAAGACATGGCGAGAACAAGAGGGAGATAACCAATTCTTTATAGGAAAATAGTGGAAATATATAACAATTTCAAGGGTCCTTCAGAGAAGACATCATAACAGCTGTGTAAGCCTGGTTGTTATTGACTAACAATGCTTGCAGGATTGTCACTATGGAAAATATGATCCAACATCTTATTCCCTACTGAAACTAAAAAAAGACCAAAAACAAATCCCAACAGAATAAACTTGCAAAAGATTAAAATAACAGAAACCAAGTGACAGAAAAGTAAAGGCAGTAGGAAATGCTCAAAACATAAACCAATTACTGCAAGCAGAAAAGAACGAAAACCTGAGAACATAGCTAGACTACTAAAATACAGGAAATCTAGACAGCGTAAGATATTTTCAAGTTGGTTCCACATAATGCTTTAAGTGAGAACCGTTAGTGCTATAGGAAAACAATCACTCCTATAAGTATTTTAAAATGTAAGAATTGGTACCTAAGACAAAAGCGATCTTGAAAGTACCCAACTATAATCTTAGAAATTTTGAATGTCTTCCCCTATCAGCGTGAGCCGAATCCCATAGAAAAAAAATTTCATTGACCCTAAACTTGACAGTTTTGACACTCTTATTGAAATATCTCTTAACAGTTTGTTGTCTCCTTTTAATATTATCCAAAGCAAACATCCTTTGCTCTTCCAAAGCTAGTAATGCATTCACTCTTTGTGAAACATCTGAAGAATTTAATTCTTCGGTCTGTAGCATCAACTTTAAGGAATAAAGTCCCAGATCTGTTGGCAATAGGGCTTTTTGACCATAAACAAGCTGAAAAGGGGTACAACTAGTGCTTACTTTGGCGGTAGTTTGATCTTCCCAAAGGGCATAAGTGAGGAGAGTGTGCCACTGACGAGGCTTATCTTCGATGAGCCTTTTGACGATTCTTACCAGATTGTTGTTGGTAGACTTGGCTTGCAGGTTTCCTTGGGCATAGTAAGCTGATGAGGTGAAATGTTTAACACCCAACTTGGCTAAAAACTAAGTCAGCTTAGCAAAAATGAAAGCGGGACCATTGTCTGTAATAATTTCCAATGGAAGACCAAATCTGGAAAAAATATTATTTTCAAGCAAATAAATTACTTGATCATATGTGGAATGATTAAGTGGGACAACTTCAGCCCATTTTTTAAAATATTATGTGGCTGTCAAAATGAAAACTTGTCCAACTGAAGAAGGAGGATTAATAGAACCAATAAAATCCAATCCCCACTTTGAAAATGTAAAATCTGGTAGGACAGGTTGTAATGGCATGGCTGAAAGACATTCATTTCCAGCAAATTTTTGACATTTGTCACAAGACCTCGAAAAAACATAAGAGTCGTGAAGGATTGAAGGACAATAATATCCTTTTCTAATAATCTTGAAAGCAGTGGTTTTAGTAGAAAAATGACCTCCTACATGAATGACAAAGCTTGAAGAACCATGAGCTTCTTGCAACCGTTTATGTGCATCTTCATTGTTTACACAGCGAAGAAACACACCATCGACATATATTCGAAATAAAAGGTCTCCTATAATGTCATATCTTGCATATTCAAGACGAAGTCTTCTGCTTTGATGAGTGTCTAAGTTGTCTGGACATCTTTGGTTCTATAAATAATAAACCAAATCCTTGTACCAAGGATGTTCAGACACAGGAAGGGTCTAATCATGTTAAGAACCAAATACCTGAATACAAAATATCACAATAGATCCAAAGATATCTGAATACAATCACCACATAAGATATATGAAACCATATAGAAAACCACAACTTTATTATTACCAAACCCTTGAGGTATGGTAACACCATACAATGGATCCTATTATGGAAGGGATCCTCTCCTATTCACTTGCCTCTTCGAGGGGGCATCCTCCTATTGAGCTACCGCTCCAAATACACTAATTCTCTTCATGTCTCATTACATTGCTTGAACCCCTTTATATAGTGCTACCATCACCTAAGAACATTCTAGATGAGGAATCTTCTAGAAGTAGAACCTTCTAAGAAGTCATCTTACATTTATTATATCTAACTACCATTGTGGGCCTTATTTAATAATATA
>JASDQU010689641.1:44849-62539 GCA_032191745.1 Picea mariana | reverse complement strand
TGTGTGTGTGTGTGTGTGTGTGTGTGTGTGTGTGTGTGTGTGTGTGTTTATAGGTATATTTAAAAATGGGTGCATGTGAAAAAGTAAAAAGTGAAATGGTGGTTTAAAACCCATGAGTTTGAGTATTTTCCCATGGTGTTTGGAAAAGTGAAATAAAAAAGGGGAATTAATTATTTAATTAACAGACATGTCCATTCATGAAGGGTTATGAAAAATCATAAAAAGGAGAAAGTATTAAGAGAAAGAGTGTGTGTGAAAAATGTATGAGCAAAGATTGAATATCATTCCAAAAGGGAAGAGTTGTGAAATGAGTTTAAGGCCATCTTGTAATTTTCGTGATAACTTATGTTATGGGGAGTTTCAAACCTTGAAATTTTGAAGAGATAGAGGAGAGATCATGGTGTACATGTAAAAAATTCAGATGTTGGTTCATTATACTTACATAGATATACCCTGTGGAAGTTAGGGTTCCTGAATGCTCCTGAAGTCAGTTTCAAACAGATCATCTTGGAACTTTCGCTATAACTTATTTACTAGGACATTTCAGACCGTGAAATTTTTTAGAGACAAAGGAGAGATGTCTAGGTACATGTGGTCAAAATTTCACATGTTGTTTCACTATACTTTCAGAGATATGCTCTGTGGAATTTAGGGTTCTTGAATTCTCCTGAAATCAGTTTCAAACAAGTCAGTTTGACATTTTTACTATAAATTCATTTCTGGGACTCTTCAGACTGTCAAATTTTTACATAACAGAGAAACATATAGAAGTACCTCAAGTAAAAATTTCAGATGTTGGTTCTCTATACTTTCTAAGATATGCTTTGTGGAAATTAGATTTTATGAATGGTCCTGAGATCATTTTCAAATAGATTAGTTTGGAATTTTCACTATAACTTCTTTTTTGGGACTCTTCAGACTGTGATTTTTTTACAAAACACAAGAGACATACATAAGTACCTCAGGTAAAAATTTCATATGTTGGTTCTTTGTACTTTTTGAGATATGCTCTGTGGAAGTTGGGGTTTCTAAATGGTCCTAAGATTATTTTCAAATAGGCCAGCTTTCATTTTCATTATAACTTCTTTTATGGGACTCTTCAAACTGTGAAATTTTCAGAGAACATAGGATATGTGGATATGTGGTATGTAAAAATTTCACAATCATATTTGAAAAATTGGATATGTGGTATGTTGTAGAAGTTCATTCTTGGGAAGAGGCCCAAAAAAACATGCTTCGAGAAAATTTCCATTTGGAAATTCAAATTTTGGTCAGACCTGGTAAAGGTAGAAGTAGTGAGAAGACCTGGTGAAGGAAGAAGCAATGAGTAGACCTAGTGAAGGAAAAAACAACGAGAAAACCTGGTGAACACAGAAGTAGCAAGAAAAATCGGTGAAGGTTGGTGCAACTCACACAATGAGATTGCTGTCTCTTGCTAAGTTGGTGCTTAGCAGTGGGGATTGGTGTCTCCAATAGATTAGTGTCTATAAAAATATGTAAGAGCAGGTTGGTGCTGCTCAAAAAAATATATTGGTGTCTCTTTCTAAGTTAGTGCTTATCGGTGGGGATTGGTGTCTAAGAAGATCTGTAATAGTAGGTTGGTGCCTACAAAGAAGTATAAAGGTAAGTTTTGTGGTTTTCTCCCAAAAGGGTTTCCACTTAAATATTGGGTCCCATGTTCTACAGTTAATAGATCTCATATCTTATTGTTTTCTTATGGTTTAAAAAGAAAAAAATTATCTTCTATTGATTCACCCCCCCTCTCTGTATAAATGTGTGTTCAACACTTCCCCTCCCCCTCCATCCCCAACCCTTGCTCCACGCTCATGCAACCCCATGCGATGGGTTTCCATTTGAGCTAGAGGATTTACCTGTTGGTTATAATCACTTTATTCTATGGAATAACAATCAATAGAATCCACTTCAATCCATAAGGCTCTTACCTCTAAATTCCTAAGGAATTTATACAAAAGAAATGCCAATCTACTCATCTTTGCCTCTAATGCTTTAGCCAAAAGTAAAGAAATCAAAGAGAAACACAATAAATTTTTGGCAGAAGTACAACAATGGAAAGATGACAACACTCCTAAAATGGTAAAGCATGATCAAGACCTTGACATTGTCTTTGAAGAAGAAATTAGGCATAGAATTGAAAGACAAGTAGATTTTAAAGATGATCAACACCCAAAATGGATCATAAAAAATACTCATGCATTACTCATATGGTGTGAACTTAAAGAAGCACAAAACCCTAAGGGTGAAAATATTCCAAGCTTGTCAAATATAGTTTTGGAAAACACCACCTCTATCCAAAATATTTCTATTTTTGGTCGAGTTACTAATATAGATTGCCTAACACCTTGGTAGATCGTTGATGTAATAGCTATTTGGGAAGGTTGGGAAAAGATCTAAAATTCAATACATAAGGACAAAGTATCATGGGAAAAAATTGCATTCACATTAATTTGGGGATTCACAAGTATGATAGGAAATTGGTGGTATGGTTTACCATATGTTCTAATAAGATTACCTAAACATTTGATCCTATAGTTTCATTAGTGGATGTAGTTAGTCATGAATTTTTTGGGCAAGCTCCCATGGACACCAAACACTTTTCCAATATGTTTATGTCTTATATACTTTAAAATTTATCTTTTCTTGACCAATTCAAATATGAGATGCAAAAAATTATTTACAAAATTGTTGACTCTTTTAATATTGCATACCTGAAACACTATCTAGCTACTACACCAGGTTACCTTCCTAACTTAGTTCAAGAATACATGATGGATCATAAGCTACAAATAGAAAGTTAGTCTCTAGATTATTTTCATGATATAATTGTTAGAACTATTCAGACCTAATGTATTTAAAAGAAGTCTCCAAAGGCCCTTAAAAATCATTAGATGTTTATTAGAAAGCATTGTAATGGTTTCCCTGAAACTTATGCATTTGGTTGTAAGGCTAAGAAAGATTCTATTGTTTGTTCTTGCAAGAAGCATCCTCTTAAAAATAATATCACTAAGGGTATTTTTCTAGTTTCCTCTCACATCCATCAAAGAGAAGGATGACCTACAATTTTCACAAGTCCAATGAGAAAAAGGGAACCAAATGTTTTGTTTGCAAGAAAAAATGGCATTGGGCATCCAAGTGTTTATAGAAGAATTAGTCAAAATTTGGCAATAAGGTTCAACCATATTTTCTGCAACACTGGATCCTGCTGAATGGGATATTATCTCCCATCCTCCTTCTAATTTAAAAACAAAGATAAGTTTTCTTTTAAATTGTATTGATTCAACTTCTCTGTCACCGAACTTGCTCCTCGACATTGTTTTCTTATTTGTTAAAATTCTACGGCGAGAATCATCAGAGGATGTTATTCTTTCTCAACTCAATGCTCTTCAATTCAAAAAATACTATATTTCAACCTATCACTTCAATCATCAATCTTACTTGGATTATTAAATATCATGGATTTAGTCCCAACTCTTTGACCTATGCTTGTGGAACATGGTGATTTTTGAAGAAACAACTTCTGAACCACCTTCCAAATCTATGTCTAGGTTATTGAGTCAACAATCTCATACTTATTATTTTTCTATCCCACTAATGGATACTCATTATAGACACCAAAGGAACCATCATCCAAAATTCGTCCAACTTAGAATGCATAAAAACAAAGCGCATTGAAAACAACCTTGCTACAAAAAAATATTCAAGAGAAGAAAATACTTTTGGTTGAGTTGGAAGAAGGGTTAGAACAAGATCAAGCTAAATTGACAAGACTATTAGAGCAAGAAGGCTCACCCATAGTATCAGAATTAGAAAATGAATATGAGCATCATATAGAAGCAATTTCTCTCTCCCATGTCCATGAAGAAGATTTTGAGCATTTTCCCACATAACAGATAGATAATGATTGTCTAGAAAATCCTTCTCAATGTTTAAGAATGCTAGAATTAAAAGATATATTGATCATTATCGTTACTTTCAATTTACTTAGTTATAAATCATATCAACTTGAAGATCAGGGAAACACTAGATCAATGATCTCATGTGCTCAATATAATTCCATCCCTAAATATCTATGAGAACCTCATGATATCATATTTAGATCCATTAATCATGAATTGATATTTATCAAGCATAAGGTTGAGAATATTTGTATTACGATTCAGGGGAAAATAACCTTTTGTTCATTATTGGCTTATGATTCTAGTTGTAACATATTAATTGGACATGATTTTTGTAAATAGTTTCTTAGCATTTGTTATTTCAAAGAACAATGTGACATTTCACATTCATGGCTGACCAATTTAGACTATTTCAAAGTCTAATTATGAAGAAAAGGTTAGACTAGATCTTCAAGAAGAGATACAAGTGCTACCTACCTCATGTAAAAGTTAATGAAGATAAAGAAGGTAGTAAAACATGCAAAACTTCATGGCCAATTGATACTCCAACAAGTGGTAGACAAAATCAAGCAACACTGCACCTTAGAACTCCCAAATGAATTTTGGAGCCGAAAGCAACATTTCATTGATCTACCACATAAAGAGAATTGTTGAGGAAAAGGTATAGAATACCTTACTCAATCATTTTCATATATTTCCTAGCTAGGACAAGATAGTTGGGAATGTCACACAGGGTTTATAGCCTCAAAAATTTTACTCAATCCACAAGTATTAATTACAAAGGATCAAGGCTGATTTTATGATTTATATTTGTAACAATGTAAAAATAAAAATTTAAAGAAAGCTAGGTGAATGTATACATATTTTACATTGAAGTAAACATGAATTCAAAATCGAAAGGAAGAACCAAGTCATGAAAACACGTGTATGTGACAAAACAATAATCTAATTTTATTTCATGTTGAGATACAAAACTATATTTCTTTTTTACAAAGCCCTGCAAGGGTATGGACCAAAGTCATATTTAGGAGTCTCTGATGGGCACCATACAAAAATACCCTGACAGTGAAATAAAATGAAACTAATGATCTAGATCAACTTGCCACAAAATGTTGCCACTTGACTCTGCAAGATATTCTTTATCAGCCATGAAAATTAATTCATAAACAAACAAGAGTACATAGACTATCAAGGATAAATTAAACACCTTTAAAACAAGATTCGGAAAGGTATGATTCAGTTTTGAATCTTGTTGCCTTCAATAAGACCCTGCTTTCATCAAGAGGATTAGGCTTTCAAGTAAACTGAGAAATGAATGAAAATTGAAGCTATCTCACTAACTAGAGAGAAAACCTTAGTGTTGTAGTTCCCTTTTCTATTCTCCTCTTGTCTCTTCCTCTCATTTAACCTTTATTCTTTCTCAATAAGTTGAGGTAGTTCAACTACTTTCTTTAGTTAATTCAAATTAACTTAACTAATTAGTTTGGGAATAAATAATTAATAATAGTATATAAATAAGGGTCTAATTAATAATAACTAAATAGGTGGGTCCCCTTCTGACTCCCATCATTCTCTTTGCCAATCATCAAATATATAATACAAAATCAATCATTCAGATCATATAAGACCCTTGTAGCTCCCATGGATATCATTTAAGTCGAATATTTAAATATCAACAAATTTTAAGACCATATCCCAAAATAATATATCCATCTTATCCACAAAAATATCCAAAATAAAGCTTGTTGTCCAAAATATGTTGAAAATCATGAAACATTGTCTTCATCACTGAATCACATAAAAAACATTAAAACCCATATTTGTTGTTGTGTGAGGCATATTTCCTCTTCTCACTTCTGTCTCCTCTTGACTTTTCTGGGGTATCCCTTGGTTGGTTAGATCCTTGGGGTTGTATTGCGCTGATCACATGGGAGCAATCATCTTTTAGGTGGAGAAGTAAATACATGGATTTAGAAGACTCTGTGGATGAACTGGAGGGGGAAGCCATTGCTTTTCCCTTATCTAGTACAAGTTGTGGGACGCTAGTTTTCATTCTCTTGTTGGCATGTGAAGACTGCACTGGTGAAGCAGCATGGGAAATTTGTGCATTAGGATTAACTGGAGGTGGTGGTGGTGGTAACGACAATGAGGTAGTGGGCCAAACATGACGGTGAGAAGCACGATGATTGAAAATTTCTTTCCAACCGTCATTTGTGGGAGGTTCGAGTTGCATCGACACATGTGGGGGAATAGGAATGTTGGGAAAATTATGAGATTGTTGAAAAGGGGGCCTTTCAGGTCAAGGATTCAATATCCCATGGCCTACCAAATTAAAGAACCCAGCTTGAAACAACTGGTTCAACTCTTGCGAATCAACATCAAAGTGAATAGAAAAGTGAGGCCTCATATGGCCTCGATGCCAGTTACCCCTGCCTCTGTTATTTCATCCATTACTACTCCTGCTGAAAAAACTCATCCTGTAACAATAATTAGTCAGTCATGAAGTTCTTAATAACCCATAAATGAAACTCCACTTAAATAAATCAAGAGTTGGCTCTATAATTTACTACAAGACACATGCAATCCATCCATAAAAATGCCATTTATTAATTTCCACATGAACAGGGAATTGATAGGGTCATTGGGAGTATGGAGGGATTGTATTTAGCACAAAGTGATATCATGGAGGGGAAAGATTTACTAATATTGTTCAAGCAATAAAAAAACAATCAACTGTGTATCTAAACATATCCCAGAATACCAATCATCAATTAACTTCCACATCATTTCTTCTCCATTTCCATACAAACCTTTGTTAAAATGAGTACCACAGAACAAAGAGTGAAAAAAAAATTAATTGGGAAAATGAGGGGAGTGCATTTTGCGTAAAATGGTATAATCGAAGGGAATCCCATGGATATTTTTCTAATATATCAAACAATTCCATCTTCAATGTCAATTAAAATTCAAAACCCTTTACTGTTTCAAAATTTAAATTCAACAATCTGTTTCCAAAAAATCTAGAACTGGGGTTTCACTTCAAGACTGCTCATTTGCATGTAGAAATTGCATTGCACGGTAATCATTTCATAATTTATTTCCCAATAAACATTCAACATTAATAACACAACTTGCGCACAACAGAGTCGAGGAGACACAACATCACAATAATCACCATAATCACAACCAACAGTCGAGGAATGGATAGACTATGGTCCACGATATTAACATCAGTACATTTTAAATCACTACAGGGTTCCACAAAGTGGCCACAAAAGGGATCCCTTTGTATAACATTATTTTAACTGAAACTTCAGATAACCATGCTTCCAAATTTCCCCTTCATTCTGGTTTGCAAGACTCATTCAATGCGCATATAATTCATATACAAAGGTACTCTTTGCATGTGTAATCAAACACACAACAAGTCGTATCCTTTAAACAAACTTTTTGCAATGCTTCCATCACCCGAAATATTTCCTCATGACAGACTGTATAACAAAAAAAAAAGAGTGGGCTTAATATTCTTTCTAACTTCACACAATAGATAATCAACAAAACCCATGACCAAAAAGAGCATGAACACAGAATTTATTAAATTTTGGGTTGACCACCTCCACACTAATTTCCAAAAACAGGGTTTGATATAAAATTATCAACAGTGATGTGATATAGGAGGACGAGCTGACCAAGTTTGAGGGTTTGTCCAAAGGGATACCTTTAACAGCTTAGTACCACCATAAATTTCCACATTTGCATTTACAAAGATGATACAAGGGCATAGACATGATAGCCATGAAAGGCACACAATTAAATGATAGGCAGAGTTTCCAAAAAGACCCATAGGCCATGAGCATTGATAACGTTTTTATCAGACAGAGAGGAATCACAAAAAGAAAACCAGAGGCAAGGCAGGCCCGATAAATTCCCAAACAATATCCTTTTTCACAGGTAAGGCACAAAGCATCTACATACAGTAAGAAACACCCACATTTTCGATGCGAATAGTTCAAATACAAATGCCACAGAGACCAAAACTTCGCTAATAATCCATACATAGTCAAAATTTCCACATATCATAACTTTGGAAATGCACAGACAGTGAGCAAACTCAAGAGCCAACAATTGACTTAATTAAAGTGCAGAGCGAAATATTCATGTATGGAGCAGCAAGAAACCCCATACCTAAGTGTAAAAATGCTAAGGAGAAACGACCAAGCCTGTATATCTCTTCCACGACTGAGCAAAGTGGAGCAACAACAACCAACGGAGAAAATGCAAAAATGGATAGGGTGGCAAGCTCGAGGTAGGTTAGAGCGATGTGCATTTACTGCACATCGTATCTACAATTACACATTCATCCATGGCTAGTACAAGCAAGATAACCATACAAAACATCAACCACTAATTCCAAATCAATTTAATGCAAGTCGAATACATCATAGTTTGCCTATGTTTCAAACTTATAAATGCACCAAACTTTTTCAAGACCCCAATGTAACATACATCGAAACCTTGCTAGGGATCGAAACCTTGTTAGGGATACTATGTCACAACCTTTAGACTTTCAATTTAAATAATGTGTGCAACCCTTGGAGCATGAAATCAAGGTAGTCCCCCTACCACATACCTTATGTAAATTGAAAACTAGAGTGTAGATCCTTCATCAAACTAAATGCAACATAGTAATATTTGTGAGAGAAATATAAGACAACATCATTTCCTCTTTAGTCACCTCACCCATAACATGTTGTAATCAATTATTTTGATAGTGATTTAAAGAAAATAAACTGTAGAGCTTGTATCTCAACCAACTCATAAGCACATAAAAAAAGTGTTGTCTCTTCATCATAGTCACACAAGTCACACCAGGGGTCCCACCTATTAGTATATTATTAATATATTAGATAATAAGGTGTTGCAACCATTTGCAAGCAGGTACCCTATGTTTCTCTTTTGGGCGTCAACAAATTGGCGACTCCATAGGGAAATCTGTTTCCAACATATTTAGAACTTAGAATGTACAGTTTCGCAGATCGGTGAATATAGATCAAATAATTATTGACCAGAATGATTATGCAACATGGGGGGGAATATGGTTTAAGGGAAATAATGAGATGGTATTTTGGGAATAAATCATGAAAAGTGGTACGTATGAGGGGGTTTGGTCCTGTATGCATAACATTCGATCAATACATAGTAAATAGTGTTTCTTCATGTTTTAAGGAGAAACCTTATCATATGCTTTTTTGAATCTTAGGATGGAGGGAAGAAAGGGATAGAAGAAAATAGGGAAGGAGACCAAATCATCTATCTTTCAGTAGTACTAAAATCGAAAAGCAATTTGAGTGATGTCTAAAAGGAGGACATCCTGACAACTGTGTAAAATTTATTGTTATTGATCAACAATACTTATATAATGGCATTGTTGTGGCAAAACTGATCCAAACTCTATTCTTGATAAGCAGCAAAACCAAAATAGCAGAAATTGAAAAAGTAGGAATTGAAAAGTCAATTGAACAAAGCAAAATAAAACAACGAAACACAAAGATATGTACAACAGTGAGTCCAATATGGTGTTTAGTAATCAAGATGGTTCCACATAATGATTCAATTGGGAACCATTGGTACTATAAGAAAACACCCGCTCTTCCAAATCTTTTAAAAGATAAGAGTTTGTACCTAGGATAAAATCGATTTTTAAAGGACCTAGCCATAATTTATGAAATTTTGAATGTCTTCCTCTGTCAGCATGGGATGAGTCCCAAAGTAAGACTTTCTCATTCATCTTAAATTTGTCAGCTTTCGCATGTTTGTTAAAGTAATTCTTTACAGTTTGTTGTCTTCTCTTTATATTTCCCAAGGAAAAAATTATTTGTTCTTCTAGGGCTAATAATACATTTATCCTTTGAGGGACATTGGAAGAATTCAATTCTTCAATCTGTAGCATCATCCCTAGAGACGAGAGTTCCATCTCAGTAGGAAAAATGGCTTCTTGGCCATAAACTAACTGAAAGGGGGTGCAACATGTTCTTACCTTGGTGGTAGTGTGATCTTCCTAAAGGGCGTAAGTAAGGAAGGTGTACCATTGCCGAGGTTTATCTTCGATGAGACTCTTTATGATCCTAATCAATTTTTTGTTTGTAGACTCCGCTTGCCCATTTCCTTGAGGGTAATAGGTGGATGAGGTGAAATGTTTGACTCCCAACTTGACTAGGAATTGAGTCAATTTTGCGGAAATGAAAGTGGGGCCATTGTCTATAATAATCTCCAAAGGAATGCCAAATCTAGAGAAGATATTAGTTTCTAGGAAAGAAATTACCTGTTCATCCTATGAGTGTCTAAGAGGGACAACTTTAGTCCACTTAGTTATATAATCAGTGGTTGTTAAAATAAAAACATGCCCTGCATAAGACAGCGGATTAATAGTACCAATAAAGTCTAGGCCCCATTTAGAAAAAGGAAAATATGGGAGAACAAGTTGTAAAGGCATGCCAGAAAGACACTCTTTCCCAACGAATTTTTGGCATTTTTCACAAGATCTTGCAAATTTATAAGAATCTCGAATAATTGAGGGAAAATAATAACCATTTCTGATGATTTTAAAAGTGGTAACTTTAGCAAAAAAGTGGCCACTAACGTTAATGACATAATATGAAGGCCCATGAGTTTCATGTAGTAATTTTTGTGCCTCCTCTTCGTTTACACATCGAAGTAATATACCATCAACAGACCTTCTAAACAAGAAGTCTCCTAAAATAATATACCGAGAAGATTCAAGGCGGAGTCTCCTTTTCTGATGAGGATCTAAGTCATCTGGGAACTTTTGATACTGTAGGTAATACACCATATTTTTATACCAAGGGTGTTCAACAATAGAAAGGGTTTGATTCTCAATATAAAACAGTGTTGAAAGAGGATTATCTTAATCGTCAATTTCTTCAGTTGGTTTAGGATGTTGAGCTAAGTGAAGGGCTAGTGTCTCATCCCTTGATTGTTTTTGAAGTCATGATCGTCAAATCATGCTCCTGAATCTTGGCAAGCCAATGTGCAATTTTTTCTGAAAGATAAGTTTGTGAAAGCATAAACTTGACAATAGGAAAAGGTACTTTTACCTGTGTATGTTTGCCTAGAATAAAGTGGAGAAATTTCTCTACAACTTTAACAAGAGCAAAGGCATGTTTCTCAATATAAGAGTACATGAATTCATCGTCTGATAAACTTTGGCTCATGTAAGCTACAAGGTTTTCATTATTATGCTCATCACATTGTAAGAGAATAGCAAAAATTGCTTCCTCAGTGGCATTAGTGTATACGATAAAATCTTTCTCAAAGTTTGGTTTCGCCAGAACAGGTGCGGAACTGATTTCCTTCTTAATCCTAATGAAATGTTTTTCGACGTCATCTGTCCAAGAAAAAGAGCGATCCTTCTTTAGAATATCATGTATTGGTTTAACCATTAAAGCGAAATCAGGAACAAACCTACAGACAAAGTTGATAATGCCCATAAAGGCTTGAACCTCCTTTTTGGAAGTTGGGGCAGGAAGTTTCAAAATAACAATAATCCTTTCAGGATCTATGCGTATTCATGAATCAGAGATGATATGTCCAAGGAGCTTTCCCTTGGTGACACCAAAAATAGATTTAGAAGGATTTAAAGAATTGTCGAATTTTCTGCATCGCATAATAACTTTTCTAAGATGACCAAAATGACATAATCAATTCTTCGAATAAACAGTCACATCATCAATATATATTTGGATAATTTTACCGATCAGATCGTCAAAATCTATTTGCATATCTCTTTGAAAAGTGGCACCTACATTAGATAAGCCAAAAGGAATGCGTTCATAAGCAAATGTGCCCCAGCGTGTAGTAAATGTGGTTTTGTATCTATCAATCATTTTTACCTTGATTTGATTATATCTAGAAAACCCATCAAGTAAGGACATCATTTGTGACCCTGCAACCTGTTGCAAAATATTTCCATATTAGGGAAATGAAAATGATCTTTAACACTTTCTCTATTCAATGCACGAAAATCAATGCATAATCGAATCTGACCAGTTGTATTCCTAACAGGAACTAAATTTGAAACCCACTCGAGATATTTAACTGAGAAGATTATACCAACCTTCAAAATTTTTTCCAGCTCCTTTCTAATAGTAACCTCTAGCACAGGGTTAATGGGTCTTTGTTTTTTCGTAACTAGTTTTATCTCTTCCTTGATAGGAATGACATGCTTTATGAGAGTAGGATCAAAACCACGAAGTTCCTCTTTTAACCATGCAAAAACATCTTGAAATTCACGTAGTATTTCTGTGAATTTCCCCTTTTCTTCGTCGGAACATTGGGCACCTAGTTTAACCATCTTTGGAGATTCAGATGTCCCAAGGTTCAAGGAAATGGTATCACCCACTTTCCTTTTTGACTCCTCTTCCTTTTGTATCTCTTTGTTGCCTACATCACTTTTGGGATGAAGAATGCACGAGCTATATTTTCAAGGGTAGTAATAGTTGATTTTAAGGAGTTCATAGATAAGTTTTTAGAAGTATATCTGGATGACTAGGCTGCATATAGTCTATTAAAATATCATGTGGAAGTGTTAAGGATGATGTTGGAAATATGGAGGCAGTGTCAAATATCATTGAATATCAATAAATGCATCTTTGGGACACCTTTTGGAATACTATTGGGAAACATAATGTACAAACAAGGCTTGCTAGTAGACCCTACCAAGATTGCAGTGATTGTCAATTTACCACCACCAAAATTAGTACGCTAGCTGAGAGAAACATTGGGATATACATGCTACCATATAAAATTTATAAAAGGGTATGCGTGGATCACTGTGCCAATGGAGAAATTTTTAAAAAACAATACTAAATTCCAGTGGAATGAGGATTGTCAACAAGGTTTGGACACCCTAAAAGAAAAGATGGTAACAATACCTATCCCAGTATTCTTAGATTGGGAAAATACATTCCATTTGCATGTATATGCATCAACTATAGGACTGGGAGCAATTATGGTGCAGCCATGAGCAGTGGATTTGGATCATCCTATAGCATTTGTAAGTCGAAAATTGTCAAAATTGGAGAAAAACTACAATACTACAAAAAGAGAAGGCCTAGATATGGTCTAGGCACTTAAGAAGTTCAGAAATTACTTATTGGGAAAGCACTTTAAGATTTTCACAAATCATTCAACCCTCAAATACCTAGTCAACAAGCCAGTGTTGGCGGGGAGGATCCGTAGATGGCTATTATTTAAGAAATTTGACTTTGAAGTGATAGTAAAACCAAGGAAGCTAAATGCAGGTCTTGATCACGTGTCAAGGGTAATGAATGGATAAGAACCTACCAACTTGGAAAAAAACTTCCCTAATGTGCAATTATTTTCAGTCCAAGTAGCTGATGAATATTTTGCTGACATCATTGAATACTTTAGTACAAGGACTGGGCCACAAGATTTTAACAATGCGCAGAAGAAAAATATGGTATTCAGAGCTGCAGACTATCAACTGATTGCAGAACATTTATACAAAATGGGCACAAAAAACATTTTGAGAAGATGTGTACTAGAACATGAAAGGCCTAGAATTTTGGCAGAAGTTCATGAGGGAATAGCTGGGGGACACTATGCAGCAAAAGATATCGTGTAGAAGGTATTGCATGAAGGACTATGGTGGCCAAGAATTCACAGAGATGCTAAGGACTATTGCCAAAAATGTGATGTCTGTCAAAGGATTGGTAAACCTAATAGAAGGGATGAGATTCCCCGAATACCACAAGTAACTTTGCAGGTATTTGACAAATGGGAAATAGAATTTGTGGGGCCAATCCATCCACCAACAAAAAGTTTAGGAGCAAGATATATCATTACTGTGACATAATACTTAACAAGATGGGAAGAAGTAGCACCAGTCAAATATTGCAGCACAGAGACATCATAACACTTCTTGTTTGAGCAAGTGATCACTAGATTTGGTTGTCCAAGGATTTTGATGAGTGACCAAGGTACTCGCTTTATCAACAATACTATCATGGCTATGACTGAGGAGTTTGAAGTCTATCATCAGAAGAGTAAACCATACCATCCTAAAGTAAATGGAACGGTAGAAGCCTTCAATAAGATCTTGGAGAATGCTCTGACAAAGATATGCAATGTCAACAAGGATGATTGGGATTTGAAGATACTAGCAGTACTATGGGCATACAAGACTACATGTAAAAATATGATAGGACAAACACCATTCAAATTGGTGTATGGGCAGGACGTAGTAGTACCATTAGAATTCCTGGTACCCAGTTTGCGCGTAGCAACGATTACCAAAATAACAGAAAGAGGCGCAATAAGGGAAAGTCTCAATCAACTAATGGAAATGGAAGAAGATAGGATTTTGGAAAGATTTCACCAAGACGTATGGAAATCAAGAGATAAAACTTGGCATGACAGACATGTTATCTCCCAATAAAATTTCATTTTATTTAAGCCTTAGGTGGTTTTTGAGTATTTTTTTTACTTAGTCATTCAGCATGGTATGTCCTTCATTGAGTCTAGTCATCAAGTCTTAGTCATGCCAAACGATGTTGATAGATTACTAAGTGGTCATCAAGGTCATTGTTCTAAGTTTTATGGCTAAAAGTCAAGTTATTTATATCCTAAAAGTGAGTCAGGGATTATAAAGAGTCGGTTTTGGTCCTTAATGATCCATCATCTGTTGTCAAGTCATGATTTGACCTTTGTTCTATAATTACTCTCCACAATGACGAGTTCATAGAAAACTTGATCACTTTTGTACGTAAAGAGCTACCAACTCAGCAACCGTTGTCAGTGCAACTCATCATTTTTATACAAGGCGTGCTACCAACTCGGGGGGAAAAGATCTGTTTTGAAATTTGAAAACTTTCGAAGTGAAAATGTATATCAAGAAGGTTTTAAGGTTCTTAGATCATCATCAATGTCTTGAGACCCTCTTCTAAAGCTGCATCTCGCCATCAGAGGAAAATTACTAAGGTTTGCAAGAAACAAAGAAATTTTTTTGTCTTTACAATTTTCTTCTATTTTCTCTTTGCAGAAGTGTTTACAGCAGGTATTCATACATCCTATGGATCCAAGGAACGACCCCATCCCTAGGAAGGGGTCAGGTTCTATGGTTATATTCGAGCCCATTGATACCACTCTGATCGAACAAAACCCTAACCATGTGGACTCCTTCAAGCTCATGGGATGTTGGAGGTTTCGTCATAAGCTCGAAGGATATCATCTAGAGGTTTTAAGAGAATTTGTGAATAATTATAGGGATGGTAATACATAGGTTCGACCCTTGGAAATCCATATGACAGTGGATTTGATTGGAGAAGTGATTGAGATTCCTAGGACAGGGGAACTATGGTTCAAGTCAAGAAGATTAGAAAAGGAGGAATGGTGTCAATACATGCTCAAGACTGAGCATAGGGGAGATGATTTGGTGAAGTGTGTGCCAAGGAAGTGGCTGCAAGAGGAATATGATAAGTTTTTGTTCATCATTCAGAGATTTTTTACTTGTGAAGGGAGATACAACTGTATTTTGAAATACCATTTCAAACTACTTCTCCATTTCACTGGTAAGAAAGAAATAGACTTACCTTATTTCCTTTTCATGAGTTTGCAAAGAATGATTTCATTTTCAAAACGAAATCCTGATAAACTCCAAAAGTCCATTTTTCACCATGCCTTATTCAAACTCATAGTCATTGAATAGCTAAAGAGGGAAGGGAAGGATTGGCCCACTTTCCTGTTTGTATCTAATTACCAAATTGACTTGCCCATTTCTCCTTCAAAACACAAAAATCCTAGGAAGAAGACTGTAATACCACAATCCTCTGCTCCCTCTTTTGAAATACTGCAGTCCTCTCAAGACCCCATTCCTCAAGAACCTCCACCTGTCCAAGTGTATAAAACATATAAGAGAAAAAGAAAGGCTAAGGAGCTAGTCGTTGAAGAACAATTAGAGCCTTTTGTGGAGCTTCCTCCAATGGAGATTGAAGATAATCCTCAGACCATCCAAGATAAAATTGGTACACCAACCCTAAGAAGGTCATCCAGGAGAAAAATTGTATTAGCAGAGGAACATCATCAAAGCACTGAGGTTATCAAGCCTAGAACTAGATTGTCAAATTTCAGAGTTTCTCCTCTTGAAAAAGAAGCACTTGAAGCCATATTCCAATTGAGTGAATCTCCACCAGAGTCATCTCCAGAGACGGATTGATGACCTAAAACAAATTGGGCTCAATTACTCAAGGATGAAAATAGACAACTCAAAGAAGTTCAGGAAAAGAACCAGAAACTACGTCAAGAGAATGTTACACTCAGCAGACAACTTTCAAGTCAAATAGATGAACTAGCAGGGGAGTGTAACCAGCTCAAGAGGAACATAAAAAAAAAAGATGATTTAGAGGAAAAAATTGGTTAATATGTACAAACAGAACCTCAGTTTGAGAGCAAATAATAGAAATATGGTTGAAGACATATATTTGGCCAAGAACATGCTTAGTAAGAAGAATTTGGCAATCTTCTTAAAAGAGACCACTTCTCCTAGTTCTTCCAAGCAAGGTGATTAATATGCAGAGGTTGTTTCAATGTTTTGTGATCAATGGTTGATGACCTATGATAAACATATTATATCTAAGATGTTTTGAAGTCCTATGAAGGTGTATGGAAATTAATTTAAGGAAGAAGGTATGAATACATGATTATTGAGATGAAGCCTGAGTAATCTGAACAAGGTTAGTAAATTACAGTGGTATGTGTTCTGATGAGACAAACTGTCAGCCTTCAAAAACATTTTTCAATCAATTTTGATGTTTTTTGGCAAGACAAGCACCTATAGGAGTTTGTAGCGTAGACTATGTTTTTTCTATGCGGCGCGCTACCAACTTGGAAATTCTCAACGAAGAAGGAAGCAAAGTCAAAATTTACTTCTTTTCAGTTTCGTAAAGGGTGATTCATATCTATGACATTGATGATGGATCAAAGAAGATTCCTCCATCCTTGAGGATGTATATGTGGCAGTTGAAGGCTCAATTTTAGATAGAGATTCCTATCCCTTAAAAATAGGATCATATCCTACCCTTTTGTAATTAGTTTAGATTTGATCTAATAAGTGGCATTCAGATTCATCTTTTGAGGATCCTAGTCGAAGTTTGTAAAGGCTATTTAAGCCCATTGAGGCATCATTGTATGGGTTCGAACTTGGAGACTTTGAGATACTCTTTTTGTACAAGTCTATATATATATATATATATATAGACTTCATATAGATAATCATAAGTTTCTTTCACTGTTATTGCTCAGGCCTCTGTTCATTTGTATTTCCTTGTACTTATATTGAATTTCATATTCATTTGTTTTTGTTTACATAGTGACTGATTAATGTCTCTTAATCATTGCATTGGTAGGAAAAAATATAAGTATTCCTCTTTATTATAGTCAACCTTTCATCTATATTTTCAATATACATGATCTTGCTGGTATAGTGAATGTTCCCCATGTTGGAAGATTGGTTGTTTTCATTGATGTCAACCCTAGTCATGGGTTTTGGACCGCAAGATTGATAAAGGTATTTGGACATGAAGGACAATGCGTGTGCATATACAACACCCATGAATGGATAGTATACATCATGTTGTTTCCAGTGGTATGTGGCACATCACGTGGATCCTCATGGTTGAGGAGAAATGAATTTTTGAAGATGACAAAGTGAATTGAAGAAGGAAGTACATGTAGGCCCTG
>JASDQU010689641.1:28828-42513 GCA_032191745.1 Picea mariana | reverse complement strand
ATAGAAGATATGGAAATAATCATGGATTTATCAACATAAGTTATAATTCATTTTCCCCATTGATGGACAAAAATATTGCATGCTACAAATGTAATTATCTTGGTCACAAAGCACGAGATTGTAGATATATGAATGAAGATGTCCCTATGCCAACCACAGTATGGAGAAGGAAAGAGATTCCAAACAATGAAGATTTTCGAATAGCATTGACCGTTGAAGAATGTTAAGAAGAAGATGAATGGTACATAGACAGTGGATGTTCTTCACACATGACAGGGGATCAAGACAAATTCATCAACTTGAAGAGAAAGGGTGGCAATGTTGCATTTGGAGATGACTCATCTGCCAAAATACTTGGAGAAGGTGTAGTAGAGCTTGGAAGAAAAAATGTAAAAGCAAAGAATGTTCTATTGGTTTAAGACTTGAATCATAATCTACTCAGTGTTAGTAAAATGTGTGATCAAGGATAGACTCTTACGTTTGATTCCATAAAATGTAAAATCATAGAAAATAACTCAGGAAGATTGGTTGCAACTGCAACAAGAAGACCGAACAACATATACATCCTAGACATGAAGAAGAGAGAGAAGACATAAGCCACACAAAAGGATTCTAAAGAAGAAAAAGTCCCAAAGACGAAAAATAAGGATGAATTATTATTGAGTGCCACATGTTCAGGGGGAGCAACCCCAAAGAAGAGAGTTACATTTTTCCATTAAACTCAGGGGGAGCAGCCCTAACCTTTGCCATTGATGTCAAAGGGGGAGATAAATTGGGATTATGATGATAGGGAGAGCATGAGTGTTGCCATCAATGACAAAGGGGGAGATTTTTGGAGAAATTGGGATCATGATGATAAGGGTAGCATGATTGTTTCCATCAATGACAAAGGGGGAGATTGTTGGAATATTGGTTGTTGTCATTGATGTCAACCTAGTCATGGGTTTTGGACCGCAAGATTGATAAAGGTATTTGGACATGAAGGACAATGCACATGCATATACAACACCCATGAATGGATAGTATACATCATGTTGTTTCTGGTGGTATGTGGCACGTCACGTGGATCCTCATGGTTGAGGAGAAATGGATTTTTGAAGATGACAAAGTGAATTGAAGAAGGAAGTACATGTAGGCCCTGAAGATAATTAAAGAAAAGAATTACAAAATAAGAAAGTGTCAGGTCGGCCCTAATGTTAAAATGAAGTGACATAAATGGTATAAATAAACATCATTATACATTCATTTTGATACAAGTCAAATTTAAGAGGAAATAAGAAGTAAAGAAGGCCATATTTCAAGGGAGGATGAAGTCTTTTGGTGATGTGTTCTAAGGTATGTTATTTTCAGGTCATCTTACCATTTTTGCTATAATTTTTTTTTCTAGAATGATTCAAATGGTGAAATTGCTATGGTATTGAGAAGACATATCAAGGTACCTCTGGTAAAAATTTCAGCTCTTGATTCGCTATAATTACTGATATACACTCTGTGGAAGATAGGGTTTGTGACCAGTCCTGAAGCTAGTTAATAAACAGGTGTTCCGGGTAAAACAGTCATAAATTCTTCATAGAGAATCCAAATGACGTGGGAAAAATTTAATTGGAAAGAGTACAGACTGTAGTTTCTTGTGTATGATTTTCAGAATCGGATGTTAAATATTGAGCGTGGGGCATTCTGTACAAGTTCGGTCTCCTTAATAGACCAGAATTGAATAAAGTCTACCATTCTTTCTATAACTTCTTTTTGGGGAGGATTCAAGGAGTGAAACTTGGAGGAGTTTTAGAGAATACATTGAGTAATATTATATACAGGATCAGAGTACTCCAATAATTGAATAATTGTAGAAATTGAAGAAGTCTCAGGAAGCATTATCAGGTTCTATGTGATGATTGGTTGATGGTGATGATTTAATGTAAAGTTTTATTATCTCTCATACATTCTTGGGTGGAAGGAAGGGGAAAGGATGGAGAGTTCAACTCTCTCTTGATATTGGAGGATTGTATCTTCCTCTTGGAGGTTTATCCCTCCCTTTACATTTGGAAGCTGTAGCTACCTTTTGGAAGTCACTACTTCCCTTGAACAATAACTATTGATTATTTCTCATATATTGTGCAAGGTGTATTGTGGTGTATTGGTGTAACTCTTATACTATTGTTCATTTCTCATTGGATATAGTTGAATGGTTTAAGTATAAGTTGAAAAAGGTTTTAAATTGTACTTGATACTGATTCACCCCCCTCTCAGTATCAACACCCCATCCATTTGAGTTTAAAAACCTTTGAGCAATACCTTTTGAGAGCCTTATCTTGTCTGGATATTTTTAAGTGTCTTGAGTGAGGGATTTATTGAATGAGTTATTCATTTTCTAATCCATTTTCATACATTTCATTGAACATTTGATTAAGTTACCAAGCTTACTCAACTTACAAACTTGAGTGACTCTTGAAGTGATAACAAATTGGCATCGTTGCCGGGGAAAGGAGTGAGAAGCAAGCTTCCCTGGGAGACAACATAGTCCCAGCTTTTGACGATAGAAAAAGGTAGGATATTAGTTTGGTTGTGATCTTCTATCTGGCGACTCCATTAGTACATTGTGGCTCCTACGAAGGCACATACTAGAGCAAATCCTCAGCAACCACTAACTGATCCAGTCTCTGATCTTGAAAGGATCAGCAAAGTAGGAAAGGAATTACAGAAGGGATCTTCAAGTTCAGGTATCTCTAGAAAGCCTTCTGTGTCTTTTCCAGAAAATCCATTAATAAAACCAACACTTGGTTAAACTATAAGCTTAAAGACTGATAGTGAAAAAGTAGTTTCAGAAGTTGAAGGATCTTCCGATATTACTCAAGAAGATAGTTCACCATTTGTTGAAGAAGACATTTTCTCATCATCTATAGAATCTTCTCAATATGAAACTGAAAAAAATTCATCTTACATGCATACAAATCTTCCTGCAGTTGAGCTTGTCTTACATGAATTGTATATAAAAGGAGAAGAAAACCTTGCCAAGTTATTGTCTGAATTCTATAGAGCTTCTTTTTTCCCTTCTTCCATTGCAAGTCCAGAAAGATATTTTCCTCCCATTGCCTCAGCTTCATCCTCTGTATCAGCCTCATCTCAGTCCCTAGTTATCCAAACTTCTAGTACATCTACATCTACCACTATCATGGCAGCAACACCTCAAAATGTTACTAAGATGGAAAGAATCATAGCTGCTAGATATGCACCATTAGTATTGCCTAATCCTTTGAATGCAATGCCTACTTGAGACTATCAAAAGTACATGCCTAAATTTTTAGGGACATAAGAGGTCACTGCTTAAAAGCATCTTGAATTATTTTATAGTTATGATGCTAACTTAAATATCACACAGGAAGATGTATGGATGAGAGTGTTTGTCCAAATTTTAGATGGAGAGGCCAGGAGATGGTTTAGAGACTTAAAACCATGAACCATAACATGTATTGAAGTTGTAGATGATACTTTCTTAAAACAATGGGGGGATAAGAAGGATTTTCTTTACTACATTATAGAGTTTGGGAACTTTACCAAGAAATTTATCAAGATGTATAGCAAGATCCTAGCTGAAATCAAGCATACTACTACCTCTGCAAAAATAACATATTCTAATGCCTTTGATTCTGAATTGTGTTTGTTGTTAAGAGAAAGGAGATCTATTATATTGGTTGATATGCAGGATCCAACACTTGAAGTGGAATCTAACATCCTTACTGCAGAAAAGTTGAAAGGTAGAGGAGATAGAAGGAAACAAAAGGAGAAGCCTCATCATCAAGTGTTGATCCCAATATTGAAAACATGGCTAAGATGATTGAATATTTGACTTCTGAGTTGTCCAAGATGAAGATTGAAAACAAGAAGCCTGGAAAGGGTAGATATCCTAATGCTTTTAATCCTCGAAATCCAAATCCTTGAAATAATGAGCAACATCATATTTTGCAAAGGAATAGAAATACTAATGAGGATCAGAATATTAAAGCCCCTTTTCAGAACATGGTAATGGAGGAGATCAGCCAGAAGAAGACGATGAGATTCATTGTTTGGGACATAAAGGTGATACATATTTCTTGACACAGATTGATTATGAAGAAGCTTTGATTAGTCAGCAGGATAATCAACACTCAAATGAGGGATATGTTTTTCAAGTTGATGATCAGAATAGGTACAATCTTAGATCTAAACAAAATAATAGTAAGCAAGATGAGTAAGCTCCTCCCAAAAATGTTGTTGCCCCTACAAAACATCAACCAAGCAAAGATCAAGATCAAACAAAGGGTCAAGTACTTATTAAAGCTCCTATGCATGAGGTAAGAAACCCTGACAAAGTTCCTTTCTCATTTAGCTTTGAATCATAAATTTAGAAGGTTAAAATTCCCATACCACTCATGGAATTAATGAAGAATTCAAACAAACCATCCTCAAATCCCTTGAGCCTAAATCCATGCAAGTTGTTGCTGATGTTGTAAACCTACAAAATGATAAGCCTACTATTGTCCTTAGTCCAATGGTTGAAGACTATGAGGAAACCTCTCCACCTTTTTATGTCTCTTTGAACATCCATGATAAAATTATGTATACTTTCCTTTTAGAAACAAGAGCTTCTCATAAACTCATGCCAAAAGCAGTCATGTATGAGTTGGGTTTAGAAATTACCAAATTTTATCATGATTTGTTCTCATTCGACTCTAGGAAGGTTAAGTGTCTTGGTTTGATTAAAGAACTATCAATTTCCTTATCTTAGTTACCTATGAGGATCATGGTAATGGACATTGTGGTAGATGATGTGCCAACCAAATTTGGTATGTTCTTATCTAGAGAATGGATAAAAAGGCTAGGAGGCACCTTGCAAAATGACCTTTCTTATGCAATTGTCCCGGTCTTTGGAGGGGAACATAGGAGATTGTATAGGGAAGCACAATTAGCCTATATTATCAGTGAGGAGAAGGATCCTACAAATCATCCCATCTACTCAGTTGATACAGGTTTGGGATCTTGTATACTTCAGATTGATGATTCTCACTCATCATCTTTGCAACTCAGAAAACATATTTGCCAATCTTAAGAAGTGGAAAGCACTCCTATATGGAGTATGTTCTTTGATGGTGCTTGTTCAAGAGAATCTGCAGGAGCAAGTTTTGTTTTTGTTTCACCTTCCAAAGAAACAATTCATTTATCTTTCAAGTTGGATTTTAAGGTGACAAATAACATAGCAGAATATGAAGCCTTGGTCTTGGGCTTAAATGCTGCTAAGGACATGAATATTCAAGGGTTGAAGGTATATGGAGATGTTGATCTGATAATTCAACAAATTAAGAACACTTTTCAAGCCAAACATGTCAAGCTTAAGGCATATAGAGATGGGGTATGGAATCTCATTGATTCTTTTCTAGCATTCAATATTTCAAATATTCCTAGAGCAATGAATCAACTTGCTGATTCATTAGTTTTTTCACCTAATACCTTTAATCCACCATTTCCAATAAAGATTAACTATGAAATTCAAGGGAAATATAGACCTTCCTTGCTAGGCAATGTAAATTTTTGGAAATTGTTTGAAGATGATGAGGAATTGGTTAGATTTATGGAAGTTATAGATGGGTTTTCTGCCCTCCATATAGATCACGAAAATGAAAATGTTGAAAAGGTCAAAAATCCTAAATTGAAAAACAAAATTGGATGCCATGCTATTATTCAACTTCCTAATAATCAAATCCCAAGAGGATTAGTACCACTTGAGAAGATTTTTTACCAAAATGATGTGTCTTTGAAGCCTGATAAAAAAGAAGAAGACCCTGTTGTCTTTAAGTACAATTTAGGAGATGAACAGTGCCCAAAAACCATAAATCTGTCCACACAATTGACTGCAGAACAAAGAGTTGATTATGGTAGCCTGATGAAAGAGTTTTCAGACTTTTTTTCATGGGAGTACAGTGACTTAAAAACTTATGACACTCAAGTGATTGAGCATAGAATCCCTTTGAAGAAAGAATCCACTCCATTCAAGCAAAAACTAAGATCCATTAGCCCTCTTCTTCTACCCATAATGGAAAAAGAAATTAAAAAGTTATTGAATGCCCAAACTATCATTCCACTGTGATATTCTAAGTGGGTTGCTAATTTAGTCCCTATTAGGAAGAAGAATGGTGAAATTAGGCTGTGTTTTGACTTCAGGAACTTGAACAAGTGTTCCAAGAAAGATAACTACCCTTTGCCGAAGATAGAGCATATCTTGCAAAGGGTGTCTGGAGCTAGTGTCATGTCTTTTATTGATGGTTTTTCAGGCTATAACCAAATCTCATTACATCTAGATGACAGAGAAAAGACAACCTTCACAACTCGGGGTACTTTTATGTATGCCAATATTCCCTTTGGGCTTATGAATGTTGGGGCCACCTTTCAGAGGGCCATGGACATTGCCTTTGTAGGTGAGAAAGATAAGTTTGTTTTGATATATTTGGATGATCTAACAATGTTCTCTCACATCCATAAAGAGCATTTGCAGCATTTGAGGAAGAAATTCTTGAAGTGCAGAAGGTATGGGCTTTCACTCAATCCAAAGAAGTCTCAGTTTTCATTGAGAGAAGGTAAGCTTTTGGGGCACATAGTGACTATTGAAGGAGTAAAAATTGACCCTACAAGAGTAGAAGCTATTCAAAAGATATCCATTCCTAGATCTAAGAAAGACATTCAATCATTTCTTGGAAAGATTAACTTCATTAGGAGATTTATTCCTAATTTTGCAGAGTTGATTAAACACATCACTGGTATGCTAAGGAAAGATTCAAAAGTTAAATGGAATGATGCAACAAGGAATTCTTTCGAAGCTATTAAGAAATCTCTTATGTCAGCTCCTACTTTAATCAACCCAAACTATTGTAAAGATTTCTACATCTTTTCATGTGCATCTAATGACACAATTGCAGCAGTGTTACTTCAAAGAAATGATCAAGGGCAGGAACAACCAATTGCATTCTTTAGCAAGATATTAAGAGATGTTGAGGTAAAATATGATCCCATTGAAAAACAAGCTTATGCTTTAATCAAATCACTTAAGGCTTTTAGGATCTATATTTTGCATGCAAAAGTTATAGATTATGTACCATCTAGTTTAGTCAGAGATGTACTTATACAACCAGATATAGATGGAAAAAGAGCCAAGTGGATTGCCAAACTCATTGAGTTTGACATTGATATTAAGCCAACCAAGTTGATAAAGGGTCAAGGTTTGGAAAAACTTATTGTTGAAGAGAATTGTGAACTGTTGAGTATTAATTTCATTAGTTGAAAGGTACAATCATGATCAACTAGTTTCAACCAATTTATCTTCTTGTGAATGGTATAGCAGTATAGTATATTTTCTGCAGAACCTTCCAGCCCCTCCAGAGATGAATCAAACACAGGTAAGACATTAAAACTCAAGTCAATCAAGTTTTGTATCAATGAAAATATGCTCTATTGGAAAGACCCCTCCGAGATGTTGTTGAGGTGCCTTGATAAAGAGGAATCAGTTCAGGTTATGCATCAATTTCACATTATCAATTGTGGTTGCCATGACTACTAGAAAACAACAATGCATGAGATTTTGAGGGATGGTTACTATTGGCCATCTTTATTTACTAATGTTTTCTCTTATATAAAGACATGTGACAAGTGCCAAAGGTTCACTGGAAAACAACAACTAAAATCTCTCCCATTGAAGCCTATTGTAGTCACTAGACCCTTCCAACAATGGGCATTAGACTTCATTGGAGAGATACATCCATCTTCAAGTGGGAAACATAGGTGGATTCTGGTAGAAACTGATTACTTTACAAAATGGATTGAGGCTATTCCTACCAAGAATGCCACTCATTCTGTGATTATAAACTTTTTGAATGATCATATTTTTGCTAGATTTGGATGCCCCAAGAGACTTGTTACTGATAATGCAACTTCTTTTAAAGCTGATGTTTTGGTGAAGTTATGTGAAGACATGGGTATTCATCTTGTTCACTCAACCTCCTATTATCCTCAAGGAAATGGCCTTGCTGAATCATCAAACAAAATCCTAGTGAGGATTATTAGAAAGCTACTTGAAGAAAACCAAAGGAGTTGGGATAATAAGTTAAAATTTTCACTCTAGGCTGATAGAGTGAAAAATAAGAATTCCATTGGCACTTCTCCATTCAAGTTAGTGTATGAAACTGAAGCCATTTTACCTATCCAACTTGCACTACATGTTGCAAAATTTTTCCAAGAAGAAGAAGGGGAACCAAATGATTTGGCTAGAAGGATTCTTTATCTTGTTGAACTTCAGCAGGGAAGGGAGCAATTACTTGAGAAGACAGAGTTACATCAGAAGAATATGAAAGAGAGCTTTGATAAGAAGGCTAAAGAAGATATTTTCCAAACATGGGATCTTGTTTTGAAGTGGGATGCTTACAGACAGGATTAGGGGAAGCATGGGAAATTTGACACTTTGTGGACTGGTCCTTTCATCATCTCTCAAGTGTTGTAGAACAATACTTTCCTCTTACAGAAATTGGAAGATAATGAAGTATTTGGTGGCCCAGTCAATGGGCTTTTTCTCAAAACCTATTTCTATTAAGGATTTTCAAGCCTTCTCCATTGTAAATATCATTTCATTTTTCAGTTTAGTTTCATAAATAAATCCATGCCCAATGGAACAACAAGTTCATTTGTTTTTATAATTTTTGTAGGTGATAGGAAAGGCAACTGGTCTTACGAGTTCTTGGAACCTCATTGAGAGGTTTCCATCCCCAATTAGAGCCAGATGTTATCTCCCAATAAAATTTCATTTTATTTAAGCCTTAGGTGGTTTTTGAGTATTTGTTTTCCTTATTCATTCAACATGGTCTGTCCTTCATTGAGTCTAGTCATCCAGTCTTGGTCATGGCAAATGATGTTGATAGATGACTAAGTGGTCATCAAGGTCATTGTCCTAAATTTTATGTCTAAAAGTCAAGTCATTTATATCCTAAAAGCGAGTCAAGGATTATAAAGAGTTAGTTTTGGTCCTTAATGATCCATCATTTGCTGTCAAGTCATGATTTTACCTTTGTTCTATCATTACTCTCCATTATGATGAGTTCGTAGTGCACATGATCAATTTTGTACGTAAAGTGATACCAACTTAGCAATCGTTGTCAGCGCAGCTCATCATTTTTATACATGGCACGCTACCAACTCAGGGGGAAAAGCTCTGTTTTGAAATTTGAAAACTTTCAAAGTGAAAATGTATATCAAGAAGGCTTTAAGGTTATTAGATCATCATTAAAGTCTTGAGACCCTCTTCTAAAGCTGCATCTCACCATCAAAGGAAAATTACTAAGGTTTGCAAGAAACAAAGAAAGTTGTTTGTCCTTAGAGTTTTCTTCTAAATTTCTATGTGCAGAAGTGTTTACAACAGGTATTCATACATCCAATGGATCCAAGGAAACATCCCATCCCTAGGAAGAGGTTAGGATCTGTGGTTAGATTCGATCCCACTGATACCACTCTGATCGAACCAAACCCTAACCATGTGGACTCCTTCAAGCGCATGGGATGCTGGAGATTTTGTCATAAGATCGAAGGATATCATCTGGAGGTTTCAAGAGACTTTGTGCATAATTACAGGGATGGTACGACACAAGATGGACCCTTGGAAATCCATTTGACAGTGGATTTGATTGCAAAAGTGACTGAGATTCCTATGACAAGGGAACTATGGTTTAAGAAAAGAAGATTAGAAAATGAGGACTGGTGTCAAGACATGCTCAAGCCTGAGCATAAGGTAGTTGATTTGGTGAAGGGTGTGCCAAGGAAGTGGCTGCTAGAGGATTATGATAATCTATTTTTCATCATTCAAAGATTTTTTACTTGTAAAGTGAGATACAACTCGATTTTGAAATACCATTTCAAACTACTTCTCCATTTCACTGGCAAGAAGGAAATAGACTTACCTTATTTCCTTTTCATGATTTTGCAAAGAATCATTTCAGTTGCACAAAGAAATCTTGATAAAATCCAAAAGTCCATTTTTCACCATGCATTAATCAAACTCATAGTCATTGAACAGTTGAAGAGGGAAGGGAAGGATTGGCCCACTTTCCTGTTTGTATATAATTACCAAATTGACCTGCCTATTTCTCCTTCAAAACTCAAAAATCCTAGGAAGAAGACTATAATACCACAACCCTCTCAAGACCCCATTCTTCAAGAACCTCCACCTTTCCAAGTGTATAAAAGAGTTAAGAGAAAAGGAAAGGCTAAAGAGCTAGTCATTGAAGAACAATTAGAGCCTCCTTTGGAGCTTCATCCAATGAAGATTGAAGATAATCCTCAGACCATCCAAGCTAAAATTGGTACACCAACCCTCAAAAGTTCATCCAGGATAAAACTTGTATTAGCAGAGGAACCTCATCAAAGCACTGAGGTTATCAAGCCTAGAACTAGATTGTCAAATTTCAGAGTTTCTCCTCTTTAAAAAGAATCACTTGAAGCCATAGTCCAATTGAGTGAATCTCCACCAGAGTCATCTCCAGAGAAAGATCAAGGACCTAAAACAAATTGGGCTCAATTACTCAAGGATGCAGACAAACAACTCAAAGAAGTTCAGGAAAAGAACCGGAAACTACATCAAGAGAATGTTACACTCAGTAGACAATTTTCAAGTCAAATAGAAGAACTAGAAGGGGAGTGTAACTAGCTCAAGAGGAACATAAAAAAAAAAGATGATTCAGATGAAACAATTGGTTAATATGTACAAATAGAACCTCAGTTTGAGAGCAGACAATAAAAAGTTGGTTGAAGACTTATATTTGGCCAAGAACATGCTTAGTAAGAAGAATTTGGCAATCTTCTTAAAAGAGACCACTTCTCCTAGTTCTTCCAAGCAAGGTGATTTATATGCAAAGGTTGTTTCAAGGTTTTGTGATCAATGGTTGCTGACCTATGATGAAAATATTATATCTAAGATGTTTTGAATTCCTATGAAGGTGTATGAAAATTACTTTAAGGAAGAAGGTATGAATACATGATTATTGAGATGAATCCTGAGTAATCTCAATAAGGTCAATAAATTACAGTTGTATGTGTTCTGATGAGACAGACTCTCAACCTTCAAAAACATTTTTCAAGAAATTTTGCAGTTTTTTGGAAAGACAGGCACCTATAGGAGTTTCTAGAACAGACTGTGTTTTTTCTATGCAGCACGCTACCAACTTGGAAATTCTCAATGAAGAAGCAAGCAAAGTCAAAATTGACCCTTTTTTTTTTTTTTTTTTTTTCAGTTTCGTAAAGGATGACTCATAGCTATGACATTAATGATGGATCAAAGAAGATTCCTCCATCCTCAAGGAGGTCTATGTGGTAGTCGAAGTCTCAGTTTTAGATAGAGATTCCTATCCCTTAAAAATAGGATCACATCCTACCTTTTTGTAATTAGTTTAGATTTGATCTAATAAGTGGCATTCAGATCCATCTTTTGAGGATCCTAGTCGAAGTTTGTAAAGGCTATTTAAGCCCATTGAGGCATCATTGAATCGGTTCGAACTTGGAGACTTTGAGATACTCTTTTTGTACAAGATTATATATATATATATATATATATATATATATATATATATATATATACTGAAATCATAAGTTTCTTTCATTGTTATTGCTCAGACCTCTGTTCATTTGTCTTTTCTTGTACTTATATTGAATGTCATATTCATTTGTTTTTGTTTACACAGTGGATGATTAATGTCTCTTAATCATTGCATTGGTAGGCAAAAATATAAGTATTCCTCTTTATTATAGTCAACCTTTCATCTATATTTTCAATATACATGATCTTGCTGGTATAGTGAATGATCCCCATCCATATGAGTTTAAAAACCTATGAGCAATACCTTTTGAGAGCCTTATCTTGTATGGATATGTTTAAGTGTCTTGAGTGAGGGAGTTATTGAATGAGTTATTCATTTTTTGATCCATTTTTATACATTTTATTGAACATTTGACTAAGTTACCAAGCTTACTCAACTTACAACCTTGAGTGACACTTTGAGTGATAACAAGACATATCAAGAGGAATAATTTCAAGGAAGGAGACCTAGTCTTGCTTTATGACAGTAGATTTTTTCAGCATCTGGGTAAATTCATAATGCATTGGTTGGGGCCATATGAAGTGAATACTATCATAGATGGGGGATCTATACAGTTAAAAGACTTGGGAGGCACATAACTGAAAGGACTGATCAACGAGATTCGACTGAAACTGTACAAGGATAGTCAACCTACTAACAATTAAAAGTTACAATGCAGTCAGAAATCATGTAAATAGTGTAAAATAGTAGATAGTAGAAGAAAAAGACAAAAATCCATAAAAAGAACAAAGGTAACAAAAAGACAAAAAGATAGGGGAACATTAGAGGTTTTGATGTAATAGAATTGTTAGTATTAACACATGCACTGCAGAAAAACCAGCATTGAAGACATTGCGCACAAGAAAATAGTTGACAGACACAAAAAGTGAAGCACGTAGGAAAAAAGTGAAAAAGTGAAAATTGTCAGTGCGAAACATCTGTCATTTCATCGCCCCTCTATAAAATTCGAAAAAGGGGGGAAATGTGGTCATTTGTGTTTTTTCGCTAAGGAGAAGAATGAAGAGTGAGAGTTGAGCGCGAGAGAGTGAGAAGTTATATAGAAAGTGGAGATTTGTGGTCAGCAGTTTGAATTTGAGAAAGATGTCGCTACCAAGAGTTGGAGCGTCGAGTAGGGCCAAGAGAAACATGAGAAGTAGTGCTTAGGTGACACAAACAGGGACGCAAGAGATGCCCACAGTCATATATGTGGATGAGATTCACACATCAGATTATGAGCCTACTACCACACACGTGGAGGAGGAACAAAACCCAACACACGAGGTTGGGCAGCCAGAGGACACAAAGAGAACAAAATCCAATGTGTCCAGGGGAAAAAGGCCACAACAGGGAGAACATGCCACAAAGTTAGCGTAACATGTCCTAGATCCAAAATAAGAACTTGAAATAGAGTGCCATGGCATACCAGAGGTCAAGGTGCCATCCCCGCAAGGGAAGAAGAAGGTGCGAGTTGAGAGAAGTGTGCAAGGAATATCACACACACAAAAAGAAGTGGAAATCATGATGCCAAAGATCCCCAAGGGAGTCAAGGCTGATGATGAAATAGTGGGAGGAGTAGATACCATCAGATACTCCAATCATGACATGGCAGACATAGTTAAATTCCCAGACTTGGCGCCACAAAATTATTTGGAGAGAAAGGGAGAAGGCCCATTAGGCATGCCACTTTTGGAGCCTGCACAGTGGAACTTAGGGCTCTATAACAAGAGAATAAGGAATTTACTGGATATACCGCACTTTAGGCGCGGTAAACACATCAATGTATGTGTGAAGAAACTCCTAGCAAGGGTACATGGACGGATTTTAAGGATGGATAGGCCAGTGTCTATCAACGTCGGTTTGATCGCAACAATCACAGGACTACCCACGGATAATGTAGTGTCCCCAAGGTCGAGCCCCGATGTACACCATGCTCTGAAAGAGATTGTAAATATGTTCTATAGGCTGGTGAGCTAAGTTTTGTATAAGCTGTAGGCTTATGAGTTTTGTTAGGCCAGGGAGCCTAAGTGTTGAAGGCCAGGAGCCTGTGAT
>JASDQU010689641.1:10831-28728 GCA_032191745.1 Picea mariana | reverse complement strand
GATTCACCTTCCTTGTGTCCTCATCATGAATTTCATGGGATGAATTTTCACTTTTGGGTGTCTTCTCTGTTACGAAATTTTTCATTACTTCCATGATCTTAGCTTCCATTGAATCCATCTTAGTATCCAACTTAGCTTCCATTGAATCCATCTTAGTATCCAACTTAGATTCTATTGAATCCATCAACTTAGCTTCCATTGAATCCATCTTATTTTTTAGTTCATTTATGTCCCTACGCATTTCTTCACCTTCATCAAGAGTCCAAGTAGGATTTTCTGGAGGCTTATTTGGTGTAGAAGTTCCCTTTTTGGGTGGCATGTTGGCCAAGTATCACTTTTGAACCTTGATTTTGAGGTGGTTCTGCTAGACAATATTTCTTTTGTTGTATCTCCCAATTTTTGGCCCTTATGGGTATGAAACTTTCTCTTATGTAATTCTCTGATATTTCTTCTCTGCAATTCCACAGGTATGATCAAAATTGGTTGTGCAAGTGGAATTTACAGTAACTTCCCCACAACTTGCCGATTTTTGTCCTTTCCAGGAGATCTCACTTGTATAGTGTGCCCCGCACAAAATAATTGATATTAAATTTTGAAACTCGTACCCAACATACTACAGACTGTCCACAATCCAATGCAACCAGTCCCATGAAATTTGGATACTCTAGGAAGAAGTTATGATTTTTTTACCTAGAACACCTTCTTGAGACTAGTCAATAGGGCTAGTCAGATACCCTATCTTACATAGGGCGTATCTAAAAATTTAAGATGACCCAGAAGCTGAAATTTTTACCATAGATAAAAAACTAATTTATGTAAATTCCCTCTGGAGGGCAGTGTCTGAAACGTTACAGAAAATTTTGTAGAGCGAAAATGCCGCAATGACTCATTTCAGGATGATTCCAGAACCCTATATTGTACAGGGTGTATCTCAGAAAGTATAAGGCCTCAGGAGATGAATTTTTAACCCAACGTACCTTGATCCGTCTGTTAAATACCCTCCAAGTGGTTCCTTCTGAAACGTTTTATAAAAAAAGTTATAGCAAAAATTCCACGGTGTCTCAGATGTAGCAGCGAAACCCCAAGACCTTGAGCTTTGATACCATATGTTAAGAACCAAACATCAATATAGCATATAGAAACCTTAGAAAAATTACTCAACACCTTGAAAAAGAGAAAAATTCAGATAATAAGCCTCTTTGAGGGGGCAACCTCCTTTTACCCCACTTAAATGTTCAAGTACAAGATGACTCAAAATGAAAATGTCTTCTTGGTATATATAGGAGACTAGGAGGTATAATTACAAATAATGGCCTAAATCCGACATAATTAAAATAACATTAATAATATAAATTACAACTAATGGCTTAAAGCCAACATAAATAAAATAGCCTTACTAATCTAATATGCCCCAATTAAGGGGTAATGAGCCAATATTAGGGCTTAACATTTCACTTGGTACTTACCTAATTGGGTGAAAGTACACATAATTACTACCTTGTATATAAATAAGTAATTATGCAACAAATAAGACAAACAAAATGCAATGCTCAAAAAAAATTTGTAAGCAAATACATGGAACAATCATTTCCAACATTGTGTGCTCCCTGTTTATTGGCATCCAAGTAGGAAGGTTATTGTTTATAAACAAAATAGGTCACACTAAGTAAATATACATGATCTCACCAAATGGATTGACACCATTAGCTACCAATAAAATTCTAACATTATGAGGTTCTTCTTTAAAAATCGACCATCTTTCTTCAATGTTCCTAAATGTAGAACCATCTGCACGCATTTGAAGAGAACCATCTTCTCTTATGTATCGTGCATGGTAATCCATAAACCGTGCAATGCTTTGGCAATTGAACAATAACTACAAATGTGGAATTATCGGAATATGATGAAGAACCTTGTGAGGCACCTTTTTTGTTACTTGATTGGTTCAAAATATATTAATTTGACATTGTGAGCATTTCATTTCTGATGCATATTGTCCATAATATATAATATGATCATTCAGACATGCATCAATAGCCTGATATTCCATTCCAATATTTTTCATAATGGCACAAAACTCTTGGTATGTGCAAGGTAAATTATTTGACAGTGGTAAGAAAAAATCACCTAATAATCTACAACATAAAAAATAAGTAGTTAATGTAAATAATAGTAATCATAAATTTTGCATCCTTAATTTACACATTAATTGACACTAAAAATAGAGAAAAACAAAAGTCGACTTTTACGTATAATATGTGATGAATTATATTACTTACCTTAGGATCTGTGTGAGACAAGTGTTTGAAAAAACATTCAATACCTTCAAGTTCACCAACAATATTATAACAAAGAGAATATTTGTTCTTGAGCCTTCATAAAGGAGTTGTTGTGCTTTCTCAAGCAGAGGTACATCATGAATATCATCAATTTTTTTCTCATCGATAGGAACACAGATGTATTGGATCAATATATTTGTCCCATCATCTGGCTCAACAATATTAGTGGTGTCATCTTCTTCCATAGGATTGACTTGTTCTTCAATATCCATACCATCTTCCACATCTTGTACATTAGTATTTCTACTACTACTAGGCACATATTTATCCGGTGGCAGACACCTAGGAGGATTTATCTTTATAATTACAAACAATCAATAACATCAGTGTATATAACAAATATTAAAATGAAAGAAAAATTTATAAATACAATCAATACAAAGACATATATAATGACTAACTTACCATGGGATGATATGTGTACACCCCTTCACAATGCCCATGCCTCCAACAATGTCTTTCAACTGCTTTTCTCACAAATCTTCTTCTATTCAAGCCCTTGCATTGATTGCAAGGGAAATAACATTTCACATCACCTTGTGCCTACAATGTTTCCCTTAACCTAGAAAGCGCCCTTTCACTCTCTTCAGGTGTAATCCTTGCATTGGGATTTCCTATATTTACAACAAAATCCACTGAAGAAATATAAGTACAATATACAAATATATTATTACAGTACAAATGTCATCGAATATTGACCCCATATGTACTAGAGAATTAAGCCATTCTCACCATAAATTTATTAAAGGTTTATAATAGTAGTCAACAATTAAGCAAGAAATCAAAACCATACATTTTTACCACATGAGTTCCTAAGCTTCACTATAAGCAAGTAATAAAATCAAACAATAAAAGAGAACTAGACCAAGACAAATTGTATAGTAATTAAATCGAATTGAGTAGGCATGTTCATACCTATTTCCTAGGAAAAAATTTGTGTACCCAAATAAAATAGGGTCCAAGGGTTAGGGATACAATGTGAGTATTTAAAAGGAGACAGAAATATTAAAAATTTGTTTAACCTTCAAAATACAAAATCCAA
The DNA here is from genome assembly GCA_032191745.1 of Picea mariana. NCBI lineage: Eukaryota > Viridiplantae > Streptophyta > Pinopsida > Pinales > Pinaceae > Picea > Picea mariana. The sequence continues at coordinate 25,347 of JASDQU010689641.1, read as the reverse complement.
GCTATGTAGATCAAGAATTGGATCTGAGGCGAGTAGCGCATAGAAAAAAGACTAATAATTCATGCAACAAACAATGAGTAGAAACAACTTTTACAATTGTCACACCTACAACAAAATAGTTGAAATCACTAATCATTGTCGATCTTCCAACAAGCGTTGACTATGTCAAAGTTAACCAAGACAGTGATTGTTAAACCTTTTTCAAATGGGTAGTTGGCATTACCTAAATGTTTCGATATATAGACGAACTATCGTCACGAGATCGAAAGATGTAGAACTCCATCGCAAATATGATGTACATCGGGGCACCTAGAATTTTTTTAATTTTTTTTTAATAATTATGTCGTAATTTGCGACAACATGATTAATTTTATCCTTATCATCGGAAGGTTTTGTCGAATTTTGACCCCATATGTAGTAGTGAGTGTTCCAATCTCTGCTCTTATTTTTTGTTAAATGTTGAGTTGCATTATTGCATTTTATTCTATGTTTATGTGTTTAAATGTTGTTGTGTATGCTTAAATGATTTGTATTCACAAATTTAAAAATATTGTTAGTTGCATCAACACTCTTTTCATGTTGCATTCATGTATTTTTAGTTGGTATCAGAGTATTTCATTTTCTTGGGGTAACGGGTATGTTACATAAAAAAAAAACCTAAAAACCCTTGTTCCACAACATATTTGTTAAAATATTGGTACCATTTTCTTGGGGACTACTTCAAGTCATACAATGATCTCTTTAACTGACACACCATGTCTTATCTCTCTTCTACAACAAATCCTTTGGGTTGCTTCATAAAGATTTCTTAATTAATCTCACTATGAATAAATGTAGTCGTCATGTCTATTTACTCCACTTATGAATCATAACCCATTAATCATGCTAACAACAAGCTAATAGAGGCCATCTTGGCCACTAGAGAGACTGTCTCCTCATAATCAACACCATCTAGTTCAAAGTACTCCTTTGCTACCAAACAATCCTTATGCCACTTTATAGAATTATTTGCATCATACTTCTTCTTGAACACCCATTTGCATCCAACCACCTTCATTCCTTCAAGAAATTCTTACAAAACTGTAAGCTCAATTCTCTTACAACATCTTCATTTCCTCCTCCATGGATTTCATCCTATGAGGGGTGTCTTCACTATTAAGAGCCTCTTTGACATTATGTGTCTCATCAGCCATGGAACATAAAGAAAAATAACTAAAGTTATTCGGTTCATATCCATATATGCTAGATTTGTTTTGCTCATGAAGGCTTCTCCTCAAATTCTGACCATGATCAACTTGATCATGTTTAGGATGCATATATTCATTTGGTCCTTGTTATCGCACAGTTTGTAGCTAGGTCAAATGGCTATGAAATAGAAGGCCAAACTGGCATAACAGGAAACTATCCCACCCAATGTCACCACGATGGGGAGGTTCTTTCTCTTTAGGGAGGTTAGGCCCAGGGGAGACGTCCCCGGTAACCTGGAGTTTTGAAGAGGCAAAAGTTTAAAGGTCAAAAGTAAAGTTCCCCCTTCATAGGTCACCACCAAAACAGATAATCCTGGCTAAACAGCCAATAATGAAGTGAAGGCCCAAAGAAGAACACCTGCCTTGAACAAAGCAACAACAAACCAATATATGCAAGCTATGATTCAATGGGTTAGTACTTCATAAGACTATCTGATATCAATATATAAGCAATTATAACAATAAATATTAACGAAGTCAATGTTTGTTAATACAACAATGAAATAATATCACTTCACCAATAAATGTCAAGATGATGTATGTAATCAATGATACTCTATATGTTTGTATAGAGTATCATCAACTATTTCTGACGAAGTATCAACCAATAAATTCATATTTGTCTCCATCGGAGTGGACATGGCTTTACAGTTCATCATGTCGAATCTCTTTAGAATTTCCATAGCATACTTTCCTTGAATAAGGAAAATCTCTTCTGAGCTATGCCATACTTCAAGGCCTAGGAAATAGTGCATCGGGCCTAGATTCTTCATTTCAAATTCAGCGACAAGCTTATTCTTACAACCCGTGATGAGCTTTTCTTCACCTGTCAAGAATAAGTCATCCACATATAGCAGAAATATAATTGGTCCATCATCCACAATCTTGAAGTAAAGGTTGGGAACAACTTTACTCTTGGTAAATCCCAAGCTCATCAGAAAACTATCAATCTTTCCATACCAAGATTTTGGAGCTTGCTTTAGACCATACAAAGCCTTGTTCAACTTGCAGACATGAGTCTTCCTGTCATGTACTATGAAACCAAATTTTCACATCACATTGTACCAACCTGGTACACTTGCTCATCTGCAACTCAATCTGCATAATCATGTGTTGGTTATATGTGCTTTCTACAAAGCACTATCTGTCTCACTGCCTGAGAGTATGTCCCCTATTATCTCTGCAACATGTTCCTTCTGGAACTAGGACACTGCACCTGCAGCTACTCTGAAGCTGAGAATCACTGCTCCATTCTCACTGTGGCAGTTGAACTATGAGAGTAACTCATCTACTCTATCATGGCAACAACTTCATATGAAACTGACAGTGATTGATATTGAAGGTATCTTTTCTTCTTTCATGGAGGTAACTCAATCTCAAATACAGGGATTGCTCCCTCTAAATCTCATATTGTATCAGAATCATGGTTGTTCTGACTGACTTCAAGAACACTGGAACTATTTCTTTGATTAATGGAGCAAGTGTCTCGTCATAGTACTCTCCCTCTTGTTGGGATAATCCTCTAGACACAAATCAGGATTTGTACATCTCTATAATGTTATCTGCAACATGCTTGATTTGTTAGATCAATATTGGAAGTCACCACCGAATTCCCTTCTAGTCTTAAGGAAAAATCCATATCCCAGTCCTTCTGACTAGATTCCTCCTCTGTCATTGAAACAATGGAATCTTCTCAGGAGATTTCATGTATCCTAGAGGTCTTTGAAGCTACGGTCTAGTCTTCTCAACTCATGGCATTTTTCTGTAAGTCCTGGAAGATGTATCCTTTTCCCATCTAATCCTTTCTGAGATCGGGCTTACTCTGAGTCTTGATTTCTTCTAATTCTACAAAAACTTCATAGTCTTGCAGGATATACTTGGTGTTGAATACCAAGTCTTAATGTGAAAAGTTGAGTCGGACTTAAAACGAATTATACTTCCTGTCAAGGTGGCTTCATTATCCATTGACCAAGTCTATTGTGAGTTCTATTCTAATGTACAGTCATCTTTGGAGCCTTCTACTCCTCATGATCTGTCTCCATATGAGATGTTTTGTATCTAGCAAAAGTAGCTTCTTCGTCTTCTTCTTTGGTACATGGATGTATACGGTCATATACACAACTTGGATAGTCTGCTCCATGTCTCATCTAATATATATTGCCTCCTGCAATCATTACTATAGCTCCCTCAGGGTTATCACCTATGACCTTCCCGAAACAAGAAAAACAAGGGAGAAACAATAGACAAGGATAATACTCTTTATAAAAATAATAAAAACAATAGTGAGAACGATTGTCACAATAGCTCCTTCAAAGATATCACTTGCGACCTGCATGTAACAAGGGTAAAAAGTAAGAAATACAGTAATAAGGAATGAGAGAAACACTCTTCTAGTGTTGTGATCAATCATTCCTCCATGGTAACCTGGAACCAAAACAAGAAGTTTCTCCTAGAGGAGATGTTAGTTATATCTGGTAGATGATTACAATAAGAATTTATCTCAATAATGCTCACATGCTACCAAGTATAAAACTTTTCAAAGATTGTTATCACAACTATAGTGTTTACTTGTCATGAGGTCGTTATCAAACTTGACATGTGCAAATTTTAATCTTATCAACTTAATCAATCAAACCTGGAACTTGGAGTCTTGTCCTCAAGAATGAGTGTGTTTCTTTTCTTCCGAGTCTCCTTCACTCAAGATGACAAGTACTTTCTTCAACCTGTCCTATGTACTAAGACAATATACTATCTTGACATAAATCTAAGTTAAGGAATAAACTCTATAATCTCAACTTTAATCAATCTAATACTTTGACTTTAATTTTGACCAATGGCTAGTATGATAACTTCAACAGATCAAAATGCAACTTGGATATTCATAAGATTAGAATAACGCCATAAAAAATAGAGGCATATCAAAGTAATCAAACCTGGGGTGCATAGTTCCTCTGAATGTGATGGATCTGAGATCCTTCTGGATCTATGAGAATTGCTTAGACAAATGATCCTTTCTCATGCAAGTACCCTTTAAAATAATGATATAGTTTAAACATATGTAAGTACATACCTCTGACAGTATCGACAGTTAGTGGCACCATCCGACAACAACGGAAATAAATAACAAAGCTTTAAAACTTCAAAGGCGTTGCAACTTGTAATTTAAAGATAGCTGGAGATTTGCTAGGGTAAGGCACACTAGGACAATAAAAATCAGTCCCAACACTTCACAAAAAAATTCACTGCAACTAGTACTGCAATTGGTGTTGCAACTGGCATAAAGGAACTAACACGAAAGAACTGGCACTGCAACTGATATTGCAACTGCAACTGATACTACAACTGCAATTGCAACTGATGCATGCAATTATGGATGCATTTTTATGTTTTGACGGGTCTGTGTGACCTTAATCAATAGCAGGGGTTACCCCTGGTGAGAAGTCCCAATTAGACCTCACATTGTTTGGAATAGGGAACCCATCTAAATTTTGGCCTAGTAGTCATTACTAGTTTTGGGGTTTACCAATTGTGACCCGGTCCACCGGTGATGGTTTCTAAGCTAAAGAATGAAATGAAACTAATCTAAGATGCAAATGAATTCGTCCAAACGAAACTAATGGTGACCAGAAAGTAAACATAGAAACACACATGCTCATATCAATTACCCAAGAAAATGTTCACTTGAAACAAAGACAAGAATATGGATAAATGACTCCAAACCTAGAATAGTCCAGCATTAAAATAATCATACATAGTCATATGCTCGTAGATTCAGAAAAACATTCCTGAATTACAGAAATAAAAATATAGTAGCCACGCATAAGAATAGTCTGCAATGTGAGATACATTGTTACACAACTCCAACACTAAGAAAAATTAGTAAAATATTCCACAACAGGTGCAATACAAGAATCATAGTTCTCTAGAAAATAGCTTGGCCAAAAACGATTCTCCTCATTAAATTTCCAGTTGTAGTACATGACAACTCCAAGCGCTAAAATCCCTTCTTTTGAATACAATGATTATGTTTATTAAAATTCACCCTGACTATTCGCCCTCCACCTCCTTGACTCTTGACCTTCTGTTAGCAAACTTTTGTCTTTATCTTCTATGGAATTATGAGGAAATACTAACAACAACAATGTTCATAATATACTATTTCATACATCATGTATATTCACACTTCGAATTTGTTTTTTAGTGCTTATAGGCCATCATGGATTTTGGCCCTAGTTCACCTCATTCAATGTCTTTAATAAATTGTATAATATGGGTCTCCTATTCTTCTTTTCGTGGGCCTTTCCTATTATGAGATGTCATGCCTTACTTTAAGTTTACACTTCATCCTCCTCCATTTGAGCTTGATCCTTGTTATATGATTGTTGCTCATGTGCTGGTACCTCATCATTTTTTGTAGGGACATTTGTAGAGCCATTACCTCATAATGGTGGGTCCTCTTGGTCCCGATGTCTAGAGTCCATGTTTCTATTGTCCACTCCTTCATACATTATGTCTTCAGATTCCTATGTATAATCTTCTTTCAGTATCAGTACTTGGATGTCATTTACTGCAAAATACGTGAGTTGCCAATATACAAAACTTCAAAACATACTTTAAAAATGGAATATTTAGTATAAATAATTCAATTGCAAACTCAATAAGGAGTTCAAATCTACTTTCCTGAATTTGGTTTCTAGTCCCTTTGATGATGATTCCACGAACACCTTCATTGAAATGATGTGTTATCAAGTTTTTCGATTGTTAGCAGTGCACCAGTATTCAAATTTGAAAATATAGAATGAATGGTGAGGAACATCCTGAAACATACACCAAAGAAGGTGCAGAGCTCGACAAAACCTTTCTAAAAGTATAAGTGTGTGAAACGGAGTTTGGGGTCAAAAGTTATGGCAAAAACATCAAAAACTAAGTTTTGCCCTATGCGTTGTGTTGCGCCTCTACCAATGTGTGAGGTAATATGTCTTGTGTTTTTAGCATGCCCACCAACACTTTCATCCTCTTAACACTTCATAAACCTCGGTTAAAATCTGGCCTTTTGTTTTATTCATATATCCCTCATGGTAGTGGGCCTTAATTTTAATTTTTGTGTGCTAATATGTCGGAGCCAAAAAATATTTTTTCATGTCGATATATCATAGTCAAAAAAAAATCGTTGTTGATATATCGAAGCCAAAAAAAAAATCGAGCCGATATATTAGACCCAAAAAAATATTTTTAGCTTGATACATCGGGGGATAAAATTATTTCGGTGGCCGACATGCTCGAGCATAAAATTATTTTGGTGACCAATACATGTTAAAAAGAGTTGAAGTTAAGAGGGGGGCGAATATCATATGTTAAAGGGGCCGACAAGGTTTAAAGAGGCCAATGTAATAATCAAGGGGGTTTGACAAGGTATTAAGGAGGGCCAATAAAGTGTTCCCTTTCGGACCTTGTCTCATATGATAACCCACTTTAATTGTCTTATATGCCACAATAACTCCAACATGTACCCTCGTTTTAAAACAATATTTAATCCCTTCACATTCACCATGTTTTAATTTAATCACCAAGTCCGTCTATGTCGGAGCTTCCTTCACATTCACCATGTTTTAATTTAATCACCAAGTCCGTCTATGTCGGAGCTTAAAAATATTTTTTCGGGCTAACACTTAAAATCTTTTTTTGGGTCGATGTATCGGGGCTTAGAAATATTTTTTCGAGACGATACACTATGTGTCATGAAGACAAAAAAAAAAAAATTATATTTTTATTTTATTTGATTTTTGATGTGAGAAGTCAAGGTGGGTTTTGGCGCGGCTCAATCTAACTTACAAAACCCATAACTTTCCCATTCGATGCCCAATTGAGATGTTATTTTTTGCAATGCGGAATGAATAGGCAGAGGTTTCCAATGATCAGACTTACAACTTCATTTAAGACATTTTAGCAACTTCATGATTCATGAGGTTTGTTTGATGGGAAGTCTTCGATGAGTATTTTTATACTACTGAACCTTATATTCAGATTTTGTTAACGGCGATGGAATTGTAATCCTGCAAAAATTATAGTAGGTTTACTCTAGAGATGAAAATATCACTTTGACCAATATTTGAAACTATGTGAAAAAACAATTTTTAATAAAAGTTTGGGTCTTGTTCTTGCCACTACTTTACTTGAATTTAGTTTCATCAATTCCTTAGACATATGTGTTATATAGGCTTTTAATATGTCCATTGAAACTGGGGTTATCCATTAGTAGCTGAGAGATATTATCCCGTGAAAACAGTCAATTGACATTTGGAGCACTTGGTACTAAGTATTTGATAGGAGTGTCAATTCTATTCTGACAAGCAATTCATAACCAGCGTATGTCTTGCAAATGTTTCAATCAACCCAAGTAACGATATATGGCACTTTCATGGTCAGGGTTAGTCAAATGACCAAGAGGCGCAAAACACATGGAGATATGGCATGCACAATAAAGACCACTTACAACGCAAACAAACTAGACAAAACGTTTTCCACAATCAATAATGACCGCAACATGAAGTAAATCAAAACAACAAGAAATCGATCACAAATCACCCATTCAATCAACAAATACTCAATAATAAAAAATCAAGAGAACATAACTATTGTGTGAAACAAGTAAAAAATATGAATTGAAAATTTTAGAAAGAACCCCAAATCAACAAGTTCGAGAAGATGTTGAGACCTCAACTCTAATACCTTATATTGACTCCAAACATGATCTAAGCATTTTATAATTTTCCTTCCCAAATATATTTGAGAATACTTCAATATTTTTAATTACCATAAAACATGATTAAAATTAAGAGAATACAAAAAGTAATTGATTAACCACATGGAAATCATCAATCAAAAAATGAGTATCAAATAATTACATTAATTTCAATAATGATACAACACAATACCATAATACCATAGAATACATTAAAATGGTGAAAATATAATTCATGACTTCAACTTTTTTCAAAAGAAAAATATCTCAAAATTATATTAGAATAATTTCATTTACAAATTCGGTCCACACCAAAAGGTAGACAAAAAACTTTTTACAGCCAAAAACAACCCAAAACCAAGAGAAGTGCTATGCTGAAATCCATAACTTTACAAAGCATATTACCTTTAAAAGAGCAGCTGAGAAGAGCAAGAGCAGTCCAAACTCTAAAAAACCTCTTTAAAACAAGACCCTACTCAAACTCTTCTAAGTTTAGTCTTCAAAGATGTTTAGAAAGGAGTGGGCGCTTTCTTCTCCATTTTCCCAATGGAAAATTGACAGCCTACCTTTTGTTTCCTTTTGAGCCCTCTTGGACAGAAGATCAGCCTCCTTATTATGATCCCTGTAGATATGTTGAAAGCTGATATCACTGAAATTACTTGCCAGATCCAAAATTTTCAATTTCCAGCATTCAATATTCACTGAGTTGAGTTGTCCCTGCTTCTTTATCCAATCAATGATCACTTTCGAGTCACCCAATTTTTTTATTTTATCTATCGACCAAAGCTTATCCAAAAGGAGCATCACCCACAACCCCAAAAGCTCTGCCTTAGTGTTTGTTCCAGCTCCACAGTTGAGAAACCATTTTGTAATTCTTGAAACATGCGTCTTGAAAATACCCCCTGCTCCGCAACATTCACCGTTTGCTAGTGCAGCTCCATCAAAACAAGCAAGAGTGTAGCCGTCTTCCAGATTAATGTCACATACTCTATTAGGAAGAATCTTTTGGATTGTTGGCTTCCAAGTGAAATTACTTTTAATTCTATGCACCACAGATCGGTAGGAAGGGGCGCGCTCCTCAAATAGGACCTTATTCTTCTCGATCCAGATATGCCATCATGTGGTTGCTGCCAAGCTTGCTGAGGGCGATCTGTCTTCCAGCCAAATCTTAAAACACTCGAAAACTGAGTTGGTTGTCCACTGAAAATTTAAATTAAAAAGAGCAGATAAGTGATGCCACACCGATTGCGTGAAGGAGCAATGTATCAGGAGGTGGTCAATGTTTTTAGAACTTATGTTGCATAGCTTACATATCCCTGGACCATGCCATCCTTTCCTCTATAAAGAATCCCAAGTGAGAACTTTGTCCTTTGTTGCCAGCTAAACAAATAATTTAATTTTGAGTTGAATCAACCATTTCCAGAGAAGTTTAAACCACGAACGGTCTAATTGTAAATCGAGAGACTTTAAAAGAGATAGATAAATATTCTTTGTTGAGGTAATACCGGTCGAATCCCCGCCTGCCCAGACCAGAGCGTCGGTCGAGTTATGAAGAGAGATGTCGGCGTTTCTTAAAGCTAGAGAGAAGGTACTCCATTCGGTTTCATTATGCCCAACTAACCCCAAAAAACCGCCACTGAGCCACCGGTCTGGAAAGACTGATGAAATATCTGTGACTCTTGCATGTGCAAGAGTGAAAATATTTAAGCTAGACAGGTGTGCACGTAAGGTATCGGAAAGTAAAGCCTGGTTTTCTAAACCGCTAATCAAATCCCTTCCTAAAACAATAGAGTTCCCATCCCCAGGAAGCCAGCGGATCCAATGTAAAATGACAAAAAGATTTTTTAACCAACCGTTCCAGAAGCTAGACGCCTTATGGTGTTTGTGGGAGGGCTTCCGCAGCTAGGTAGAGATCGATGATTTCCTCAGGCACTTTCCAACCAGAGGCTTATACCAGATGCTCCCATGGTTCAAAGCCCTCCAATAAGTGTTTGCAATGAGCCCTGAGTTGAATAGAGGGAGGTTTTTGAGCCCCCATCCTCCATAGGATTTTGGTCGAGCCAGGATGTCCCATCTGCAGAGATGGAAGTGCGGTTTTTCCTTATGGCCACTCCACAAGAAAGCAAAGTATAAACTACTAATTTTATTTAAAATTGAGTTTGGGACCACTGCCAAAGACATCCAGAACACCGCCAGGCTTTCCAAAACCGATTTAACCAAAATAAGTCTCCCACCGAGCGAAAGCCACTTGTTAAACCATTGACTGATCTTTTTTTCGAATTTTGCTACCAGCTAGCTCCAATCGGCCGACTTAGAAGGCCCCGGCTTGAGTAAGTACCCAAGGTACTTGAATCCAATATTCAAATCTGAAAAAGTAAAGGGTAAGAAATCCTTGTAGGACGCCAACTCTTCATCCTTGAGGCCCCAATAATGAACTGTAGATTTTTGCATATTTATGCAGAGACCGGAAGTGCTACAGTACAAAGTGAGAAGGTCCACTATCAATCTCCATTCCCCTAGATCGGCCTTTGACAAGATAAGAACGACGTCGACAAACATTAGATGTACCACTGATAACAGTTTAGTTATTTTAATACATGATATACTGTGGTCATTTCTACTGTTTTTCAGCATAATACTCAACCCCTCCATACTCATAATGAACAAATACGGGGATAACGGACAACCCTGACGAAGTCCCCGCCAAACTTTGAAAAAATCTGTAGCCTCCCCGTTTATTAAGACTGTGAAGTTTGCACTTGTTATGCAGGAAATTATCCAATCAATAAGCTTGACTCCAAAACCAACTGTAAGAAGAACTAACCTGAGGTACTCCCAATCCACATTATCGTAGGTTTTTTTTAGGTCCAGCTTCAAAACCAGAGATTTCTGGTTTTTCTTTTTTATACTATGGAGGCTTTCATGGGCCATCCCGATAGCATCCTGGATCCTCCTACCTTTCAGAAATCCCAGCTGCTCTAAGGAGAGACACTTCGCCAGAAAAGGTTTAATCCTAGTGGCCATGATTTTGGATATAACCTTATAAATCAGAATACACAGGGAAATGGGGCGGTAATCATCAGAGGTAGGTTTGTTGGCTTTCTGGATGAGGGCCAGAAAGGTTTCATTTATTCCTCCACTAAGATGGCATTTTAATCTTGAGTCCTCCACCATTTCCAAGAGACCATTCCCCACAAGATCAAAAAAGAAGAGAAAAAATTCTGAGGTCCATCCATCAGGACCCAGACTTCTTTCTTTCTTGCTATTTTCAAGCACTGATTTTAATTCTTTCAAAGAAACCAGCCGATAAAGATCATCTACTTCCTCATCAGATACCATTTTGGGGTACAGACTAGACACCTTAACCACATCATTTATATTGTTTCTCTCTCTCGCTTTATAAAATTGTTTAAAATGAATTACTGCCTCCTCCATGATCGCCTTCTGGTCACTTAGAGTTCCTCCACTGGCGCTTTGAATATCCCAAACATGATTTATGTTTCTATTGGAGCTGGCAACCTTATGAAAGAATTTTGAATTAGAGTCACCGCTCTGGATCCAAGTCATTCTACTTCTTAGATGCCACATATCCTCAGTCCTACAGAGAATGGAATTTCTGTTTGTTTTCAGCGTCCCTAGCCTATGCTCTTCCTCCACAGAGAATGGAATCTCGGCATTTAAGAATAAGAGCTATTCTATATCAGATTCCAACTTTTCTAAAAGAAAGAGCTCCGACTTCATGAAATCTTTTATTCATCTTTTCGTTTGGAGTTTTAAATCTTTAACCTTTTTCAACAATCTAACCTGCTTGTTGCTTTCCTCCAGGTAACTCGGGTCTTTCCAGATCAAATGAACCAGCTTCACATAATCGGCCTGATTAAGCCAGTGGGCATTGAATTTAAAAGGGAAGGCCTTGTACACTGGAGCCTGCTCCACTTGAATCAGCACAGGGGCATGATCTGATACAAACGGGTATTCCACCCACGACCTGAACCTGCCGTCTGACAACAGATTTTCTGCAATAAAACATCTATCTAACCTTCTAGCTATAGCATCAAGTCTAGATCGCCCATTTCGCCAGGTTGGGACTATCTTGGGGGGCTTAAGGTCAATCAGTTTTTTGGAGCTGAAAAGGTCTTTGTAGAACTCCTCTGTCGGACCAGGCAAGAATGAGCCTCCCCAATGTTCATCCGATGATAAAATGAAGTTCAAATCTCCAGTCATAACAAGGTTTGGAACGGAGAGAATACCACTATCCACTAAAGTACTCCAAAAGTGCTTGCGGTCCTTACAAGGTCCATAGACATTTAAGAAGGCCAGAACCTTTTTAGAAGAGATACAAAAACCTGTTAGAAGGATTCCACCCACCATTAGAATGGGTTTTAAGTCAAAAGAGTTTGGGTCCCATGAAACTAAAAGACTGCCTGAGTTCCCAATGGAATTAACTGCAGTCGCTGCCCAGGAGGGGTGGATTTGAAGTAAAAAATATCTTGATTTCTTTTCATCTTCAAGTGTTTCTTGTAAGAAGGCAATATTCGGACAAGTACAGTCCAGCAACCTCTGAACTGAGGCAGCTTTGAGGGTGCCTCCAATCCATCAAATGTTCAAGGAGAGCAATAACATCACTTAGCCCTCGCCAGGGCCTTCATTGCTCTAAGGGCCCCTGAGTCTAGGGAAGATGGGACACTSTCAAAGTTTTTTGAACTTAAATCCTCCTATTTCTTTCGAGAACTCCGAGTCTCGACTGGAGAGATTTCTGAACCAATGCCTCTAGACCAAACAAAAGCTTTGCCTCCTTTGACCTGAGCATTAGAGGAAGAAGACACAGAAACTAAACTGAGGACAAAAGCTTCCCTACCCAATACCGTAGGTAGAGGCACTGAGACGAATGGGGATGGAAGGGATGGTAAGAGGGATTCAAGTTCTGCCAAAAGACTAGAATCCCCTGCATCAACCTCTCTAAAGCCTGGTAGAGGTGGAGGCTCCAAAGCAGACTCTACCAGGGATGGTTCGGAAGGTCTGGAAGGGATGAGAAAAGTGGTAGGGTTACGTAAAAGGGAGGAGGAGGGTAACACGGGGGTAGTAGGCGTTAAAGAAGAAGAGGGTAAACTAGGGGATGAAACGGCAAAGGGAAGGCTAGAAAGGAGGGCGCAACAAATGGCTCTGGTAAGGGATCCTTTGCCTTAGAAGAAGGAAAAAACTAGGCCAAGTTATTCAAGGCCTCTTTCTCTTCAAAGGATAAAGAGTTGTACAAGTGGGGACAAAGAGCTTTTAACTTACAAGTGAGAGAGGCCCCATAATCTTGCTGAGAGGAGGAAGACTCTTCCGTAGAAACATCAAGAAAGTGCAGCAAAGGATCTTCATCTACATAGGCTGKCGGGCTTCTCTAAAGTTCTAAGTCTTCTGAATGGTCATCCACTTTCTTACCCTTATAGTCTCAGTGAAGGTGCCCAGTACAACGACAGAGGYTGCAACGGAAGGGCAGCCCAAGATAGTCAAGAGACTGTGCAAACTTTCACCCTCTCCACTCGATCTCTAAGGTTTCCGATAAGCCATTGCTAATGTCCATCTCCACCAAAACTTTGCCAATCTTCCTAACTGGGCCACAGAGATGTTTGGGATCAACACCAATGAACTTCCCCAAAGTGTCTCCAATGGCCCCGAGGGATCCTTCATTCCACAGAAACAAAGGGAGGCCCGAGAGAAAAACCCAGAGATGCCTATACTAAAAGTAATCAGTATTCGGGTTGAAAGCTATCCTCCATCGCTTGAGCATGAGACTACTACCTCCAAAGACCCACAACTTGCTAAGAAGAAGGGATGAGTCCTCCAGGGATTGGCAAACAAAGCCCATCCATCCTTTGGTAAGATAGATGACCTTCAGAGAGTAACCAAGAATAGGTTGCCACTGTCTCTGTATCCAGCCCTCAAGAGAGTCCTTACTGAGAGATTTATAAGAAATCCTTCCCACCAGAGCACACAGTGCCATTTTGACAGTGTCCTCTAAGCCTATATCATTACCCAACACCAAATGCTTGGAAATTTTGTTTGTTTTCCACACCTGTCGATTAAACCCAGCCAGCAATGACGTTTCTAAAGTTTCTCTCAAACCCTTCTGAGAGGAAGAACTCTATAGGGAGATAAAGGGATTTGAGTTCGGTTGCAGGCCCGACGAAGGAGGAACTGAAGGAGAGGAAACAGGCTTTGATATCTCTGGATAAGGCAAAGAGTGTGTAGTTTGTCTGTTGGGGAAGACAGTATTTAGATGGTCTTTTGTTGCAAAAAGTCCCTCTGGCCCACCCTTAAGTTGGTCCACTTTGTCATACAATCCCACCAACCTCCAAGTTTCCTCATCAAGATGACTCATTAGAGTCTTAACAGTATTCTCCAGCGTTGATCTAGAGGGAAAGTCCATTGGCCCACCAAAAAACAGCTAAGACTGACTACACAGTTACTGACACTCGTTATGAGGAGAAGAGGGAACCTTGTCGCAAGTAACCGACCAGCTCTGCAGAGTAGCCCAAAAA
>JASDQU010689641.1:0-10811 GCA_032191745.1 Picea mariana | reverse complement strand
ATCAAGATGACTCATTAGAGTCTTAACAGTATTCTCCAGCGTTGATCTAGAGGGAAAGTCCATTGGCCCACCAAAAAACAGCTAAGACTGACTACACAGTTACTGACACTCGTTATGAGGAGAAGAGGGAACCTTGTCGCAAGTAACCGACCAGCTCTGCAGAGTAGCCCAAAAATGGGACACGAGATCGAAGCTCTCGGAAACAGTGAAAGGCGATCTGAAAGTTCTAAGAAGAGTCATGAGAACATCTCTGAACACAAAACAAAAAGGATCTTCCAATCAAGGTAAGGCTAACGCACATAACAAAACAAGAACTAAGAGCTTGTGACTGGCATTAAAAACAAAGACAAGCTCTGGAAACACGCTTAAAGACGACAAAAAGAAGCTCTGAAAACACGCTGAGAACTGAGGAAAGCCACAGAMTACAGATCACTCACTATAGGATAGTCAAGCTAGACGTAACAAGGAAAACATATGAGCCAGTCACTAGATAGTCATGACTTCAACTTGATATTGTAAAAATATTTACTTAAAATTTTAAGTTAAACTTGATATTGTGACATGTATGACACTCATGATTACACATGCACAACGTTAACTTGACTTTTTCGCGTTGAAATCGATATATGAGTTCGTGGTTTTAAGATAAAGTCATGAAGATGGCAGCTTCGTTTTTTTGGTTTTTAAGTCAAAGTCATGAAAATGGCACTTGATTGGTGTTGGTGAAGTCCATTCTCACCCTAAATACAATGAGGTGGTAACCAATTTCAAAGCTAGTTATTATTCCAAAGGCATATAATTAGGGAAGGGTCTTGATGGTCCATACCAATTGTTTGAAAATCTGCTTTTCCCGTCCCATTCAAACGCTTTAGTGTATGATATCATTTAGTGTGTCATGTAGTTAGTTTACATTTCACTTTTATTTCACCGTGGTGTCCCTTGGGGTTTTAAAATAACTTGAATTCTCACGTTGAGCTTATTTGTAAGTTTGATAATTAATATGCTATGATGAATAGTTACTAGTAGCTTTTAGATGATGTATGTGTTTTATTTAAATTTGGTTGTTATAATTTATTTATTTTTAAATAAAAATAGATTTTTTTATTAATAATAAAAAGAGGAGTTGTGAGTATACCATTCAACTTTTTAATATAATAAAAATAAAAATCTACAATTTAACATTTTGTAATAAGATCAAAAAATTAATTAACAATTAATAGCTAAATGATGTTCAAACAAGTGTTACAACTCTAAAATGATTAGTTTGTATATAGTTTTTACAAATTTTTCAAGTAGAAGTAAAGTCTTAAAAAATATAAAGATAATTACACATTTTGGTTGCTAAGTCTCGAGTGGGATGATTTCTTTCTTCCCACTACTAAAGATAGAAGAGAGGGGTTTAAAGTCTTGGCCTATTCCATTTGCCACTCCATTGCGTCCTCTTCCATGGCCAATGCTTGATCATGTCTAAAAGAAGCAACTAAAATTGCAAGAGTTGCAATTGTCCTCAACTCCTCAAACTCGAGTTTTTGCTCCAATTCCAAGTATTTTACTTTCTCCTAAAGTTCCTTGATCATGTCTTCCTCCTCCTTCTCCTTGAAGATAGAAGAGAGGGGTCTAAAGTAATGGCCTTTGCTACTCCATTGTGTCCTCTTCCATGGCCATTGCTTGATCATGTCCAAAACAACCAACTAAAGTTGCAAGAGTTGCAATTGTCCTCAACTCCTCAAACTCAGGCTTTTGCTCCAATCTCAAGTATTTTACTTTCTCCTAAAGTTCCTTGATCATGTCTTCCTCCTCCTCTAGCTTCTCTCTAATTTTTTCTTCCCCAACCTCCGGAAGAACAATTTTCCCTTTGTATTTTTCCAACTAAGCTTTCATCTTGATCAATTCCCTTCATGTCGCCCTTAAATACCTTGCAAAATTTTATTCCTATACATTTTTCTAGGTTTCACATCTTATTGCTAAAGCCATAGTTTCTCAACTATCATCGATGTGTCATTCACACCTCTAAATTGAATCTTGGAGGGTAGAGTGCTCACAAAATGCACATCTATTTGGATGGTTTTGGATATCCATTTCACAATTCCAGAGATAGATTCCAGAACAAAGGCCCTATACATCTCAAATTGATTTAAACAAATAGTGTTATTATGCCCGACTTCAACTAAGAGAGTCCCCTAAAAACTTATGGATTAGGAACCCTAATAGATAGCCTACTCCCAATGCTAAAATCTAAATTTATTTCCACTATTTCTCTAGGATTAAAGTGGAAGGTCAACTTTAATGGAGTAAGCCCAAATAGTACGAAACAACACCAGACACCCAAAAGACAAAAAGAGGTGAAAAACATACCTACAAATGAGACTTGTGATTGTAAAATGTTATGTGAATTTTGACCCTCGACATCAAACTTCCATAACGCTTTTAAAAAGGATCGAAAATGAACACTACCAAAGTCTGGAAGAATCCCCTAGTGGCATTGCATTCCAAACACAAGAATAAAGCTCCAGCAAAAAAAGATGAGATAGGAACTCAAGTCTCCCATCTAAAGGTTATACACAGATTTCTAGGTACTATGCCAAATCCCAAACATAAACCCATATGCTCTACACCATCCCATCCTTCCAATCTTAATGAAGGTGAGATCCCTCAAGAATGGTTGAGCAACACGATAGACAATCCTAGTGAATGGATATGAATGCAAGTTCTTATGGATTTTACACTTGTCTCGACATATTAATAAGATCCTTAAGGAGTTTAAGTGGATAAAAAGCTTCGGAGGATTGCAAATTTCCTCACTCCCCACCCCCCACCCCACCCCACCCCACCCCGCATTTTTCCTAAAAATTCCAAAAGTTGGGTTGTAAGCCTTATTGGCCATATAATCTACCATGGTGTTTAGCCCTCTCAAGTAGTGGTGGAACATGACACTTTTGAATTCTTCTATCATATTTTGAATGTGACAAATCAACATGTTCATATGAGTTTTCTTTGGAAGGGTTTTGATTACCATGTGTCAAAAAGAAACCATTGAATCCCCAATTATGGATGCATTTTTTATATTTTGTCTCTTCATTATTATGGGTCATTTACAAAGGGCCAAGGCTTCCACCTAGTTGTATGTTGTTTCTCCAACTCCTTAAGCAAACAAATTTTCTTGTTTTCCTTCAGGGTCAAAGATAACCCAAATAACCCCTTCCCCCTCGCCACACCTACCACCCCTTCTCACAATTTTTTAATGAAGCTTATTCGGTTATAAATTTCTTCTCTACATGAAAAAGAAAATTGATATTAAATTTAAGAATGTATATCTATCTAAATACTCTTCCAATAAAATTCGTTAATAATCGAATTGCATTAAGAATATAATAGGAGATACTCAATTCTTCATTATTTTTAAGTTAATATTGAGTTTGACCCTTTTTAATCCCTATTTTTATTGTTGATGAGTATTAACTTCTTAATTGAATATAAAAAAAAATATAATCTTTAATGTTAAACATAGGGAAAATAAAAACATTTTTATAATTTTAATGTTAAATATAAGAAAAACAAAAATATTTTAATAATATAAAAATTTAATGTTTTTTATATTGTAAAAATTTATGTTGAATGTATTGGAGAATTGCAAAGCTTCACCCAATCAAAAATATTTTTTATAACTTTAATCTAAAAATATTTTTTATAATTTTAATGTTAAATTTAAGAAAAACAAATATTTTTAATAATATAAAAATTCAATGTTTTTTATATTACAAAAATTTACGTTGCATGTATTGCATAATGCCTATGAAATTTTGCTTGCAAAGCTTCACCAAACCCTTATTAAGTATAATAATGACATCATAAATACTAGTTTTCATGGCTTTGTTTTATTGATTATGCACTAAAGTCATATGGAAATTAAATTATCGTTATAATGAGATATATCCATTCAATACTAAAAACATAATGTAATGGCCTTTAACCATCTTCATTTCTTTTCATTAACTTTGATTTATAATTTAAAAAAATTATTATTATTTTTAAAAAAAATTAATATATTGATATTTTTAAAATAAATACAATTACAAATTTAATTATATATATAGTTTTACATTCTCAACTATATTTTAAGATCAACCGCATTTTGGTATTCTGATAGATATCTTTTTAGAAAGGGTCGATCACAAGTTTATTAAATGTCGTATTCTGATAGATATCTTTTTAGAAAGGGTCGATCACAAGTTTATTAATCATGTTGGGTACACTTTCACATCATATCAATTTCTCTTTAAGTGTGATGAAATATGTCATACTCTAAGTCATCTTACCCATTACTAATGAAAGCCATCTTCTCTTAGAGGAAAAAGGATCATTTTGAAGTTTTTTAACCCCTACACCATAGGGATTGGGGATTTAAATTTTATTTAAAATTAATATATATAATGATTGAAAACTCATTCAAAGGGACTTCAAATAATGCCATATAATTGGGAATTAAAATAACCCCCTACATGCATGGAATACATGAAAGACTAAATGGTTGGAAGCTAGGGGGCTCAAACATGGTTTCCAACAAATCCATAACCTACAGTAAATGTTTTGGCTCTAGGGAAATGAGAAGGACATGTGAGTCTTCAACATGGAAAAGACCATGTTTTCAAATTTAATCATTTACGTAGCACATCACTACAAATAAGATGAGATAAAAAGTCACTCTTCCCCCTACCCCATGTCTTATTTCATGTCATCATATGTATGGGTGGGTAATTCTTCTTTGGCCTTTGGTTCTGATCCAGAGTTAGGAGCGGAAAGAAGTGATTAACAGACTGAATACAATAAACACAGAGATATGAAGAATAACACAAATATCCAATGAACAATATCTTCTATTAAATAATGAAATATGTTGAAACTGTAAAACTGCAGAACTGAAACACTTGCTCGAATGGTGGTAGCTATCTCTGAGAAGAGATGTGGTTGCTATGTGCATCCGTCTGAGAAGAATGAATTACAATAAGGCTCTAGAGGCCTTTTTGATATTACTCATGAATTCCAAAACCCTAGACATCCAAAAACCTAACCCTAGGAGGTGAAATGTCAAAAGTCATGTGGGCCCCTATGGGTAAGTTGGTACCTTAACTTCCCGGGGTTGTAATTTTTGCATACGACCTTCGTTTTAGGTGCGTCTTTCAGAGAGCTACACATTCCGCCATCAAACTCTGACTCCATTTACAGTTTGACTATGGCAAGCCAAGAAAACATTGTTTAGGCCTTCAAAACGGCCCTGGAAGTATAGCAAGATGTATTGACATGAAAACATACAAAATAAGCCAGTTGGATTAGGTGAGAGGCCACCAATATGCACCTGGAATATGTGTAGGGCTTCAGACAACCCCAGAAGTGTGGAAACCACAATTAAAAATACGTATAGAAGAACGTGTTGAACTAAAAATGGACAAGAGGAACGAGTTGGAATATGTGGGTGGCCACCAATAGCCAACTAGATCAATCCTCCCCCATAGGAAGCAATGGTCTCCATTGCGTTGAGTTCCCCCATCAGGTGAGGAAACTTTCAATGGATTTGGCCCCGGGTGAGCCACTTTCCTTAGTGTAGGAGTTGCCCTTCCTTGACAACCCAATAAAGTTGGATCCTCTACTGGTGAGTTCCCTTGACCTGTGTGTCCACTATCTGATTAGTGGATGCTTGTTCCATGCAGTCAGGTTTGAGCTTTGTGGGTATCATTTGTTCTGTGATCTCTGAGGTGTCCAATAATGGTGGAAAATATGGTCGAAGGAGGTCCACATTGAACACTAGGTGTAGGCTAAGGAAGGGTGGAGTGTTGAGCTCAAAAGCATTGCTACCCATGGCCTTGGTGATAGTGTAAGGCCTATAGTGAAGTGGGCATAGCTTTCAATGGGGCCCTATGAGATGCTCCTTATGAAAATGTAACCAGACTTTGTCTCCAACCTGAAACTGGTGTGGTACCCTGTGTTGATCATGGCATTTCTTATACTTAGAATTGGATTTCTGCAAAATCTCTTGGACTTGTTAGTGAATGTGTTGAATCTGCTCAATGAATATGGTGGCTTTGTCGATCATAGATTGATCACAAGAATATTATGTCTGTGTGGTGGTAAGAGGAAGTGCAACATCAATGGGTCCCAAGGGTTGGAATCCCAGCCCCACCTAAAATGGGCTATGGTCGGTGGAGCTATGGAGAGCCTTGTTGTAACTATGTTGAACATAGGGGAGACTCTCGTCCCATGTATGTGGATTATTAGAGTTGTACATGTGCGAGATGTGCACAATCATCTGATTGACAACCTCTATTTGGTCGTCTGTTTGGGGGTGGAAAGTAGTGGATTTTGTGAGCTTGGTGTCCAACAGTGACCAGAGACTCGACCAAAATGTGTTGAGGAAACTGTTGTCCCGGTCAAAGATGATGGTCTTTGGTATCCCAAAGTGGACCCACACTCGTTTGAAGAATAGCTTGGCAGTATCTGTCACTGTGATATTCTTCTTGTAGGCTGTGAGGATGGCCATCTTCGAAAACCGATCAATGACCACAAATACACAGTCATTTCCTTTCCTGGTAGATGGAAGGCCAGACATTCCATCCATTGAGATGGATTACCAAAGCTTCTCGGGAGTAGTAAGAGGGGTGTATAAGCCTTGTTTCTTGATGGTTGGATTGGAAATGGCATAGGCAGTGCAAGATCTGATATACTTGTTGACGTCCTGTCAAAGTTTTGGCCAATAAAAATGTTTTTGAAGAACAACCACAATTTTCTCTATGCCATTCGACTGTAGTGGGCTTCCCAAATCAGCTTTGCACGCTCGCTTGTAGGAACATAGAGATGGCCCAGGTGGCATAATAGTCTGTCCTGAATGTGAAAATCGATGACAGTCGTGCATGTACCCAAGAGATGATAGGTGGTGGCGAAGTCTAGATCTTGTTGATAAAGTTGGGGCCACTCAGATGCTTCATGTCCACAAGAATGGAGCACAGTGGTGAGTGCAGCCACAGGAGGTCAACTAAGGTAGTCAGTGACATGATTTGAGATACATGTCTTATACTTGATGTTGAGATGGAACTGATGCAGGTATGTGGACCACTTCTAATGGCAGTGATTCTGGAATTTCCCATGTGTCTGTATGAACTGCGGAGGCTTGTGATCAGTGTGTATGATTGTCTCCTTTCCCAGAATGTAATGTTTCCATTGACGACAGGATTGTACAATGGAATGCATTTCCTTGTCACAGGTGAGGTATTTTTAGGCAGTATATGAGAGTGTCTCACTATGGTACGCCACTGAATGATCGTGTTGAGTGAGAACTGTGCCCACAACATAGTTAGTTGCATCAGTCTCAATCTCGAATGGTTGTTGCAAATCGGGAAAGGAGAGTATTGGAGCTTAGCACAAGCGATGATTCAGATCATTGAATGCCCATTTTTGTTCCTTCCCCCACACAAACTTGGACCTTCCACTACCCTTGGTCACCTGGTTGAGGGCCCATGCAATATGGGAGAATCCCGACACGAACCGTCAGTAGAAGTTGGCTAGTCCCAAGAAGCTTTGAAGCTCAGTCAATGTGGTTGGGGCTGGCCAGTCACGGATGACTTGGATTTTAGCTAAATCAACATGTAACCAATGCTCATCAACAATGTAGCCCAAGTGTTGGACCTTGTTCATGCCAAAAGGTCATTTTTCCAAGTTGGCATATAGCTTGTGTTGCTGCAGAGTCCTCAAAACCTGCTGAATATGTCACATGTGCTCCTCCCATGTTCTGTTGAAGATGAGGATGTCATCCAAATATACCACCACAAAGGAGTTGGTGAAGGGTCTCAATAACATCATCCATAAACCTCATGAAAGTGGTTGATGCATTTGTTAAGCCAAAGGGCATGACTAGCCATTCAAAGAGACCTTCTTTAGACTTGAACGTTGTCTTCCATGCATCGGTTGGTTCGATGGGAACCTATTGGTAGCCAGACTTTACGTCATTCTTACTAAAGAACTTATCCCCCTTGAGTTGGTCAACAAGGTCATCAATCTTGGGAATGGGGTACTAGTTCCTAACTGTGATTTTGTTTAAGGCTCTCTAATCAATGCAGAGTCGCCAAGTCCCATCCTTCTTCTGCACCAATACAATCGGGTTTCCGCAAGGGGAGGATTTGGGTCTAATGTGCCCCTTTTGAAGAAGCTCTTGGATCCGACGCCTGATTTCGTCATTTTCCATCAGTGAGCGACGATAGAATAGTCCATTATGTAGAGGTGTGTCGGGGGTCAAATCAATTGGATGCTTGACTTGGCAGTGTGTCGGTACCCCTGTAGGTGAGGAGAAGATGTCTCTGTATTCTTCCATGATCCCGTCCACTTGCTTCTACTACAAAGAAAGGCTCTATGTAGAGGCCATGGATGTGGCGACAACCTTATACTTATTGTGAGCATGGATCACACAGAAGACAAACTTCTCGGTATGTGAAATGACCTTACCGCATTTCTTAGCAGAGATTAAAGAAATAGCAGTAGGCCACACTACCTCTGGTATCATGTACAATTTTCTACCCAAAGTAATAATAACACTGCGGGGTATAGACTCATACACAACATGACGCTTCCACAAATATGGTTTTCCTAAAAGAACATCACAAACTTCAAGTGGACCAATATCACACGGTACCTCATCTTTGAAAGGCTTGATGTCGTAGGGAAGACAACATTGTTGGCTGACACAGAGATCTCTTCCTTGGAGAAGCCATCTGATGGTGTAGGGATTCAGGTGTGGTGTCGTTGGCAGGTCCAGCCGCTTGATGACCTATGCTGAAATTAGGTTCTTCTAACTACCGCTATTGACAATTAAATGAAGTGCAGCCCCCTTTACCCACATTTGTGAGTGAAAGAGGCATTCCCCTTCCTCTGGTTCTTCTGTTTCGCTTGGTTGGACTTTGGTTGTAGCGATAGTGGTATTGGGTCTAGCATCAATAATCTGCTTCCCTCCTTCAGGATTTGATTCAAAATCAGAATCGACCTCTAACGTAGAAGCCTTCAGTTCGGCCAAGAGAGATTGTTTGGAGCAACATTCTTCGGTGTTGTGCCAAGGGATTTTATGGTACTCACACAATTTTCATGTGTCCTTTTTCGTCTTTTCATTGCCCTTCTTGTGTTGCAGATTGGACTGGTTGTCATGAGGGAGACCATTTCGACTTAGTCCCTTGCTTTATGGGTTGGGGCTGACTTTTCCCTGCTTCGGCAGTGAGGGGTTTGCAGATCCAAACTCTCGCCTTTTCTGCTTAAATTTCTACTCTATCTTGACATTGTATATATAAGTCGTGCCCAATGAGGCGATGTCCAGAAACTCCATTTATGTTTGAATGTATCTATGTAAACAACCATGGTATTTGAGCACCAGATTACGCTCAGATTCTTTGATACCCAATTTGATGCGCAGGGTATGGAAAATATTGGTGAATTTTGATACTCTCTAGTCCCTTTCTTGATGAAGGGTGGTCCATCTAGTGTACTGGTCCTTGTAGCTTCCAACAGGGTAGTATTTTTCTTTAATAGCGTCCCGAAAGGAATCCCATGTAGGAGCCACCACAAAAATTGTATATGCCTCTACGAACCTTTTCTCATAGTAAGTATCCCACCAGTATTTAACATGGGGAATGACCTTGAGGAGTGCAAAAGTGATATTTTCCCTATCAGAAAAATTGTGGACCGAAAAATATCCTTCAAACAGATTCAACCATTGTTGGCCCTCAACTAAGTTTTGGAGAACCTTGGTCCCATTTGACCATTTTTGGGACTTCGAAAAGCTAGTCGAAGACGAAGCGCCAGGTGAAGCAGAGATCACAGGATCTCGCCCCCTTTTGTGGACTTTTTGGGTTTAGGGTTTATGTAACGAGTATGGGATGACAGCCCATGGGTTTACCCATGTTTAGGCCCCATTTGTAATGTATAAATAGATATCTAGGCGATGTAAGAAAGTAGTGGAGAGACCTAGTAGAATCGGCTTAGTGTGGAGCTAGAGGCTTTGTGCATATTATGTTGTTAAGCCCTAATGTTGGCTCATTACCCCTTAATTGGGGCATATTAGATTAGTAATGCTATTTTATTTATGCCAGCTTTATTCCATTAGTTTTAATTTAGATTAGTAATTTTATTTTAATTATGTCGGCTTTAGGCCATTATTTGTAATTATACCTCCTAGTCTCCTATATATACCAAGGAGACATTTTCATTTTGAATCATCTTGTACTTAAACATTTTAAGTGGGGTAAAAGGAGGTTTCCCCCTCGAAGAGGCTTATTATCTGAAATTATCTCAGTTTCAAGGCGTTGATTACTTTTCCTGAGGT
This sequence comes from Picea mariana, assembly GCA_032191745.1. Lineage (NCBI taxonomy): Eukaryota > Viridiplantae > Streptophyta > Pinopsida > Pinales > Pinaceae > Picea > Picea mariana. Next base: position 460 of record JASDQU010689641.1, on the reverse strand, counting down.
TTTTCCATGCTATATTGATGTTTGGTTCTTAACATATGGTATCAGAGCTCAAGGTCTTGGGGTTTTGCTGCTACATCTGAGACACCGTGGAATTTTCGCTATAAATTTTTTTCTACAACGTTTCAGAAGGAACCTCTTGAAGGGTATTTCGTAGATAGATCAAGGTACGTTGGGTTCAAAATTCAGCTCCTGAAGCCTTATACTTTCGGAGATACAACCTGTACAAGATAGGGTTCTGGAATCATCCTGAAATGAGTCATTGTGGAATTTTTTCTATAAAAAAATTTCTGTGAAGTTTCAGACCCTGAACTCTGGTGGAAATTTACAGAAATTAGTAAGGTATCTGTGGTAAAAATTTCAGATTCTGGGTCATCTTAAATTTGTAGATACACCTTGTGTAAGATAGGGTATCTGACTAGTCCTATTGACTAGTATCAAGAAGGTGTTCCCGGTAAAACAA
>JASDQU010689640.1:0-12119 GCA_032191745.1 Picea mariana | reverse complement strand
CCACATGCAACACAGGGGAACTCAGGGACATGTAGTAGATCCCAGTCACCTACTCACACATACACCTCTTCGAGTAGGATTCCCAAGCCATTGTTCCCCAGTTTCCAGAGGGCACTCCCAGCAGCAGTACAACAGCTGATAGCACAGAGGTCGCCCACTCAGGCGGAGGACATTGCAGAATATAGGAGGGAATATGAAACATTGGGTCATGACTTCCATCAGGACATGACCCTGGTCGAGTATTGTGGACTCAGACTCAGGAACCACCCCAAAGAGCCTCAGAGAGGAGGATAGTAGAAGCAGCAGGGACATAACATTGATTTCATCCGGAAAGTTGGTAAACTCACTATACCTTCTTTTGAAGGATCATCCAAATGCACAACCAGAGCTTGGGTACAAAAGATAGACATGTACTACAAGCTCAACCATATGATCAAGACAAAAGCCATCAGCTTCGCTACCTTACACTTGGAGGGTGAGGCACACGAGTAGTGGCATCATGGATTGGTGACGTTGGGACACAATCACATCACCTCCTACAGGGAGTTCATAGAGAGACTCATGGACAGGTTTGACAGGAGGGATCTAGCTAGTTGAGACAAACTGGCATAGCAGAGGCATTCATCACAAAGTTTCAGCGGGTGGAAGTGGCAGTGACAGATATATCCGAGTCCAGGCTGATCATGTTATTCACAGTAGGGCTCACAGAATCCTTGAGAGGATGGGTGAAGGCATACAGGCCTCACACCTTGTAGGATGCCATCTTACGCACTCGAGATTTGGTAGACTCGGTGCCGAAGATTAAACCCCTTTCCAAACCCTTCGTACCACAGAGGGATCGAGACAGGAAGCCATTCCAGAGAGAATGGAAGGGAAAGGAGAAGTTGGATGATTGAATGGTTTATTGTATGGTTTTATTTTCTCATACAATATTATGAAATTGCATGGTGTATTTAATGCTTGAAGTAAGAAACTTAAGTCGTTGCTTTCTTACTTTTTATTTGCCAAGATTTCAGTAAATTGATCTAGTAACTAGTGAAACCCTAGAGCCCTAAAGTGCTAGCACTCTAGAGGTTTGCATTTGGTTATTGTTGCATAAGTATTTTCTCCATAAAAAGGCTAAGGAGAGCAAGGTGCTAGGGCCTAGAAGTGCCTACACCTTAGCACTTTGTTTCTTGAGGTCAAAATCTAGGAGGACTTAAGTTGTTACTCCTCCTAGACTTTTTCCCTCTTATACTTTTGTGTATTATCATTAATTAGTAGCCTTAGAAGAAGACTCCATCTTTGACTCCATTACCCTAGAAAGGAACTAGTCACCCTCCTTTGACCTTTGACAAAGGTCATCAACTTTCAAGCTCAATTCCCTACTTTATACTCTACTAACCTGAACTAACTTGCTAACCTAGTCTAGAAATACTAACCGCTAATTTTCTGTTGTCATAATCACTGCTACAACTATCATTTTGCAACTTATATCAGCCTACTAACCATCTAAGTCATCCCAGAATTTGTATAAGGCAAGGTACTATCAATAAGTGTTAAAGTGTGTGTTTAATTGCCTTTCTAAAGTGCAAATTCTGAAGTTTTTACCGCTGTCATAGCTGCTGTTACAGCCACTGTTGCAGACCCTAACAGCCCTAAAATCATCCATAAAACCATTGAGCATTTGTACTAGGCAAAGTATAATCATTGGATATTGAAGTAGTGTCTTATTGCTTTATTATAGTACTTTTCTGAAGTGGTTTCCATTGCTGTCATCATCATTAATTAATGCTGTTATAAATGTTTGGACAACCATTTAAGTCATTTATTGACTTATGTTAATCTTGAAAATCGTGAATGACAAAGTATTATCAAGTTTGCAAGCCCTTTTATATCTTGTCTTGTCATCATAACTTGCAATTTTCAGATACATTGTTGCTGCTATAATCTCATCTTTATATGTAACTTGTTCTAGCAGCACATACTTTGTCTAAGAAGTCACTGATTATAATTGTTGATATCATCGTTACTACTAACGTTTGATGTTTCATTGGTAAAGGGCAAGTACAAACCTACTTTCACTTTTCCTTGTCCCTTTAAACTTTACCCAAGTGACTTCTTCTGTTGAGTGACCTAGAGAGAGGGGTGGGTTTTCACTGTGTCTTTCTACCTTTCATCAACCAACTAGGTCATGGGACGTCTCCCTTGGAGTGAGGTTTTCCTCCTCCTAAAGAGAAAGAGGTACCCTATTGGGGTGACAGTGATAGAGCTACCTCTGTGTTACGTCATTCTAAGCCTACTTGCCTTTAGGCTTTGGGCAAGTATAGATTGTGCGATAACAGGGCCTAATTAAGAAATATAATACAATAATATTCTTTAGGGTTTTTCTTGGTCAAATACAATAAGGATATCTTTCAAAGCTACTCAATCTTCAACAGGGGCATTAATCCCTATTACATGTGTCAACACCCAAGAAGAGTAGTTCCCAAGAAAATCAATCAAGGAGAATGTGTAGTGATAGATGATATGGTTTGGTGGGTAACTTCATGAGTTGCATTGCACAATGATGTGAGTTTCTTTAAGATATTCATCCACATGAATTCCTTTGAAATATGAGGGAGCACTTATGCATTGAGTTACCCTTTCCTCGGCCTTGTGTCTTACTACCCCTTATTACTTGGGGTAATGACCTCATAGTGAGGGGGCATTGTTTTTTCTTTATTTCCTTTGTTTTTTTTACTTTTCTTTTCCCTTTTTTTTTATTTTCACTTCACCTCAAGCTTATAGCTCTTTTAGGGTGAGCCTCTTCCCATGGGACTATGAAGCATGAAAATTTTCTATGACATATGACAACCAACACATGAGCGAGACAATGGAAATCAAGAAGGATGGAGAGTGTTAAATATGGATTGGGATATGGACATGCTGCACCTCTCAAAGCCCCCCAGTAGTACAACTCAACCCTAGAATGAAAACACTTATCTAGAAGATGATGATGATCACCAAAGTGAAACAAGGCAAAAGGCACAAATTTAGAGCATCATGATCCATTATCTCATTCAACCGATGATTACCACTTTCATGACAAGTACATAATACATCAACACCCAATATGGAGAAATGAAATAATGTACCTCATGTATGTCAAGCACTATGGCAATACCAAAAGGTCTCCTATAAAAGGAAATAGGAAGAAAGTAAAGTGCAATAAGGTAGAGTAGTAGAAAGTGAGAACTACTCCAAGGCATGAAACTCCCTCGGCCCCGAGCTCAGGTACCTACTCGAACGATGGGGTGCATCGTAGGAGAAGATCTAAGGGCAAGAGGAAATAAAAGAAAGGAAATAGATATGTCATGGAACGAATCCATCTCTCCTACCATTCGAGGCCAAATGAAGAAAGTTGAGTATAGTCGGGTGTCCCGAGGGGGAATTGGTGGGGTGCCTGGATCGTCTACTACATTGCTAGCTGGTAGAAGTAGTGCACCGATGAGGTCTGGAAGATTGCATCCGTCTCTTGGGAGGGGATCTGGTCTGGCCATGTTGCTGAAATCTCATAAGGTGAGGGAAGGTCCCACGTATTTGCACTGATCTGGAGTACGGGGCTGCGCTAGTGTTGGTATGTCTCTTAGTGCCCCTTCCTGAGGGTAGCACCAGGAAGAAGGAGGTGATCTGCCAAATGGGGCCTGGTCTCGTAGGAGGTGATCCGTCGAATGGGGTTCGGTCTCGTAGTGATAGTTTATTTGAGTTAGGGTTAGAAATGTTAGTAGGATGTTTGAGCGATAGAGAAAGTTGATTTTAATGGCTACTTTAGCCACAAGAACACCTCTAGACTAGTGTTGTTGTCCTCTAGGGCTTATGGAGTCTCAAATGCATTAGCTTGAAGATTGAACTAGATGAAACAAGAAAGGTAAAGGATAAACCCTAAGGTGCAAACACACTTGGGCCTTAGTTCTTAGAATTTGAGGAAAAGGTACCTAGGGTGCAAACACTCTTGGACCCTAGGTGTCGTTTTTCCCTTCTTCTAGCTTCACTTAGGTCAAGGATCAAAGTCTAGGGTTAAAACCATAAAGTGCAAGCACTTTTGGGCCTTAGGCTCTTAACCCTAGCAGAATGCTTCACAAACTTGGACAATAAAGACTTTGTGAGGGAGAGAAACACTTAAGTCTCCCTCTTAGGGTTTCAACAAGACAAGAAAACTTGAAACAAGATAGCAATTCAACCTTTACCAATAGCAAGAAACATAAAATTACTTACTTCCTCCAAGCAACAAGATCATTCAAACCCTAATTGCAGAAATTATCCATCCAAGAGAGCTAAACATCCACAAATAACCTCCTCCAAGGATAGCGCATGAGAGAAAAGAGCCAAGAGTCCAAAAATAATGAACTTTTCAAGAGTGTTACCCCACACAAGTGTGAGGGAAAGTCATGATTTGAAATGATCCTAGCGCTAGCCTCTTTATATGAGGTAGAACCTAGCACTTTGTCCACAAAATAAGTCAAAATGTCAATAATTCATAATTGAAGTGCGGGCGACCCCTCAAGTAGCCTCTACAAATGATAAAAAATGCAAAATTGCCATCATAAATGCCACACATGTGGTGATGTCAAGCCTCCCAAGGCTAGAGGAGGGCCTTCCAAGGCCACGTAGCATCCTCACAAAGTGAAATCATGGCAAGGGGTGCCTTTCATCATCCATGGTCATGCTCCATCATCAGTGGTACCCCAAGGGACATTAAACACTATCTCCATCAAACCCTAGAAGGTTATGTCATCATCCAATGGAGGCCAACATCAAGGGTCTAGGGCATTGCATCCAAGGTGGAGGAGGATGCATCTTATCTCTACATGGTAACTAGTTGTCTGTTGCTGCAACTTCCTCAATCTAGTGAGTAATAATCCCTGGGGTACACTGCCCAGCCTGTGGGCTTCCATCCCATCTATGTGCCATCATGACCAAATCTGCCAAAACCAATCCCATCTGTCCATCGTCCAAGGTTCTGAAGATGTGAGAGCTCATGTTAGAAGGCGTCACGTCATTGGGTGACTCATTTGTCTGCATCACACGTGCCAAAGTCTTGCAATAAGGGAACAACGTCCTAGGTGAAAACCTAGGACGTCCCTCAAAAAACCATGTCAGGGGCATCCAAATGAAAACAAAATATAAGACAAGGTAAACCAATGTTCATAAGAGATATTAGTCCTTGAGTCATGCAAAGTAAGTTGTTACTTAATATATAATCCATGTAAACAATTCACTTCAGTATCCCCTTCAATCATCACACTGGTCCGTGACCTCATGTGAGTTGGCAAGTTTGAATATGGGAGGGACTTCATCCAAACCTATTAGGTGTGCCAACCAAGACARTGAAATAAAAGACCCAACTAGAGGGATAGGTTCCAAGGGAAACAATGAGAGAAATAAACCCTTCAAGATTAAGTGTGATAGTGGTATGAATTTGGGATTACTTCATAACTTATGGTGTCATTAAGTCCATTTCTATGAGCACCTCTTTAGAGGGAGCACTTGTTGCTTGAGATACCCTTTCCTCTGTACTTTTTGCATTTTGAACCCCTTAATTGCCTTTTGATACCCATTTATTATTTTGTAAGTCCCCTTTACAGGTTTCAAGCTTTTATTCTTTTATTTCTTACTGGGATATGGTCTTGTTATCAATGCATCAAGACAAGGGGTGATTACCATTAGAGGGGGTAGAGCTCAAGATGACCTGTGGCTTTTATATGTGGCCTTTATCATTCTTTACATAGCATATATAGTAGTTGCATCAACCTTTAGGCCTTCAGCCCCTTCTCATGAGAGAATGGACCATGACCCATTACCGAATTTTAGTACACTATGATAGGATCTAGGATGGAAAATGTTAAGTATGGTGGGGAATGGAACCTCACGCTTGTGAGGTCCCCCCAGTAGCACCCATTTTCCTTGGGTGGTGACAACACGGGACTAAGGCACAGAAGTTGACCACAAAAGTGAAACAAGGCAACAAACACAACTTCCTAAGTCGGTGATCCATTATCCAACTTCAATCAATGATCCTCATCCACATGCCCAACAAATTAAGCACAACACCTTGCATGAAAGGACTAACATACCTCATGGTGACGCTGGCTTACCATCTCCCATACATTGAGTTGTCTAGATGTGATGAGCTTGGTTCATCTGTAGCTGTAAGAGGCAATCCGAGTGGGGTTGTTGGGCTGCCATCTGTGGACATGTTGATCCTCATCATGGTCAGGATCATTGTCTCCATTGTAGGCCATGAGACTTGATCTCCTTTAGTTACCCCTAGGCATGGGGGGGTAACAAGGCCAAAAGTAGGAGGGAAGAATAATCAACCAAGTGATAGTACACCCTTCTAGAAGCAGAGGGAAGTGGCACATGTAACCCAAAGTAAGGCACCTCATCAAATGTGCATGGTCCATAAGGAAACAACCACCTCAACCACCTGTAACATACTGTAACCAACCAGTCCATGTGTGTAACAAATTGTACCCACTGTAATCTCCTGTGACCAAATGCAACCACCTCTTGTGACCCTTGTGAGGGCCCCTTAGTAGCACCCCTTTTCCCTAGGAGGTGACAACATGGGACTAGGGCACAGAAGATGACCACCAAGGTGAAACAAGGAAACAAACACATCTTCCCAAACCAGTGATCCATTATCCAACTTCAACCAATGATCCTCATTGACATGCCCAACAAATTAAGCACAACACCTCGCATGAAAGGACTAACATACCTCATGGTGATGCTGGCTTACCATCTCCCATACACTGAGTTGTCTGGATGTGATGAGCTTGGTTGATCTGTAGTTGTAAGAGGTAATATTAGGGGGGGGTTGTTGGGCTACCATCTGTGGACATGCTAATCCTCATCATGGTCAGGATTATTCTCTCCATTGCGGGCCATGAAACATGATCTCTTCTAGTTACCCCTAGGCATAGGGGGGGTAACATCTGGGTCCAACATGGGGACATGTGCTCACTGTAGAGTGCATGGGAACCTCAACATCTCTGGTTGACCAAGACCTTTATGTACCTCGATGTTGGTGGTATTGATTGTTGAACTCCTCTGACAGGCCTTAGCAAAAATGTACCTTTCACAGTTCACTAAAACCAAAATCATTGATTAGTCATGTTAAGCTTTTCCTACCATATTATAAGGCTTTGATTAGGTAGTTTCATCTAAATTGGGAGGTGTTCACTGATGTCTCTAGAGGATCGAGGTAGAGGCAAAGGCTAGACAAGAGGCAAAGGGTGATACTAATGATGAGGATCCCAATRYAAGCAATGGTGGAACATTGCTTGTCATTTATGTTTGTCATTTAAATGTTCTTGCTCATTTATTTATAATGCTTTCTTTCAAAGTTTCAATAATTTCTTAGAATCTTTAAAATATAATTTCTTCAAAATTTAAATATTTTATGTAATTTTTAGTAAACCGAGTCATTGAAATCAGATTTGTCCGAGTCAATCCGAGTCCGATTCTGAGTCGGAGTTGACCATTGACCTATTCTGAGGCCAAGTCCGAGTTTTAAAACATTGGGGGTGTTGACCACCTATTTCGACTAGGGGTCAACACCATGTTCCATGAAGATATGTGCCTAGTGGTACAACCATTTTGAAGACTTTTTGCTCAACATGGCAAATTTTACCTCTGGCACACTTTTCTATGTAATCGGAATTTCCGCTCCCTTGCGTGGGATAATATAGTAACATGATAGAATGAGTCAATTTTTGTCTAGTTACCTAGGACTTTATCATCAACTTTATCATCAGGGAATTCCTTTCATCGAGTGTTTTTTTTCCTTAGGTAATTAACCTTGCTTAACTGCAATTTTAATTATCCTTGAGTTTTTCATTCACAATAATTCTCCAAAATGGTGAAAGACGTTCTAATGATCGATCCCAAGGGGTAACTAAGGTCTAGGAGTGTTGTAAATTACCATGCTATACATTTCCTAGAGTCTTGCGGAATTTTGTTAAGTTTTGATAGGATTTTTTAAATAATTAAAATTCCCGCAAAATGGGGATTTTTTATTATTTTTTATGTAAAATGTAAAAAGTGGTCCTTGGGGATTTTTTTATAGGGGTATGAGTACTCAAATAAAATGGTTTATGAACCCCTACACCCTTGGACCAAGTCTCATCTCATTTGGACAAGTTTTGCTAGGCCATTGTCCATGAGGAGTCCAAATCAGTCAAAAAATCAGCATGTAATTGGCTAAATTAAAATAGTTAAATTTTGTAAAAGTCACTAAAGCCATGAGAGAGAGTGGGAAAAATATTCCTAATGTCTTTCTTAAGTTGGGAATATGATTTTCCACTTAGAAAACACCCCCTTGCTAAGCCAACAACATAAGATGACCATTTCCTAAGAAGAGGGGTGCCCCCCTTGCTCATAAACTCATAAGAAATTAAAAATAATGCAAGAGGGCCCCCAAAAATTTTCCTATCCCTTCCTTTGAACCTAACTACCCTTTTGATGAGTGGGAAATGTGGTTTCCCCTTTCCCCACTCACCCCTCATCACTCAATTCACTCACTAACCCTAAAAGTGCACCCCCCTTGAAGAGACCCTCATCCATTAGATGGATGACACTTGGAGCTCATCCAAGTGGGGTCTCTCTTCCTCATCTATAAAAGAGAGCCTCTCCTCCTCATTTTTTCATCAATTCTTAGAGAAAGTCTATTATGCCAAAATTTCTCCCATTCTTTCCCCTCTCTCTCTCATGTTCTCATTGTAAATCTTGCTACAAGTATTTGTAGCAACATTTTGTGGATAATAAAGGAAGCTTTGGAGGATCTATTGTGTGCATTGAGAGTCTTCTTGATGCTCTTCATGGTGTTTGTGAGGTGATATTGTGCATTTCTTTTCTTGCATTTTCTTGTATTCACTAGTTTAACTTGGAGGCCCAAGCAAAGTATTTTGCTTGGGATTTGTTGACCACCTATTTCAACTAGGGGTCAACTCCATGTTCCATGAAGATATGTACCTAGTGGTACAACCATTTTGAATATTTTTCTCAACAGGGAAAATTTTGCCCCCGGCACGCTTTTCAATGTAATCGGAATTTTCGCTCCCCTACGTGGGATAATATTGTAATATGCTAGGATGAGTCGAGTTTTGTCTAGTTACCTAGGACTTTATCATTAGGGAAGTCCTTTCATTGAGTGTTTTTTTTCCTCAGGTAATTAACCTTGCTTAACTGCAATTTTAATTATCTTTGAGTTTTTCACTCACAAATAATTCTCCAAAGTGATGAAAGGCGTTCTAATGATCGATCCCAGGGGTAGATAAGGTCTAGGAGTGTTTTAAATGACCATGCTAGACATTTCCTAGAGTCTTGCGAAATTTCGTTAAGTTTTGATAGGATTTTTTAAATAATTAAAATTCCCGCAAACTGGGGATTTTTTAATTATTTTTGATGTAAAATGTAAAAAAGTGGTCCTTGGGGATTTTTTTATAGGGGTATGAGTACTCAAATAAAATGGTTCATGAACCCCTACACCCTTGGACCAATTCTCAACTCATTTGGACAAGTTTTGCTAGGCCATTCTCCATGAAGAGTCAAAGTTGGTCAAAAATCAACATGTAATTTGCTTAATTAAAATAGCCAAATTTTGTAAAAGTCACTAAAGTCATGAGAGAGAGTGGTAAAAGTATCCCAAATGCATTTTCTAAGTTGGGAAAATGATTTCCAACTTAGAAAGACCCCCTTTGCTTAGCCCACAACCCACATTGACCATCTCCTTAGAAGAGGGGCGCCCCCCTTTACTCAATATTTCATGAAAAATTAAAAATACTTCATGGGCCCCCCCAAAACTTTGGTAATCCCCCCCATTCATCCCCACTACACTTTTAATTAATAGGAAAGGGGGTTTCCCCCTTCCCGACTCATCCCTCAACCCTCACCCTCCTCTCTTGACCCAAAAGTGTGCCCCCCTTGATGAGACCCTCTTCCATTGGATGGGTGCCACTTGGAGCTCATTTAAGTGGGCTCTCTCCTCATCTTCTCCTGTAAATTGGACCCTCTCCTCCTCATTTTCTCATCTATTCTCATATCAAGTCTACTATACCAAAATTTCTCTTCTCCTCTCCCTGTCCCTCTCTCTCTCTCATGTTCTCATGTGTAAATCTTGCTACAAGTATTTGTAGCAACATTTTGGTGGATAATAAGGAAGCTTTGGAGAATCTTGTTGATATTATGGTAGCTGTGGGAGGTATTTATCTCCATGTGTGAACCTGACGAGAATAGAATACTCCGGGAAGCAAGAAGAAACCCTAATGAGTTGGCTAATAACCCTAGAAGACTTGTCTAGGGTTTGGACTATCTCTTGGCTAGGGTTTGGACTATCTGATCAGCTCTTTGTGATGCGCTATCCTTGGGGAAAGGTGCGCTACCCTTTGTTTGGCTATCTAGCCTAGGGTTTGCTTCCGAAGTGATTCTCTGTCAAGGTTAAGGTGCTCGGAGGGTGGCTTCGGACTATGGTTGGGTGACAAGGGTATTGTCAATGGTAAAACGAGCACACATCTTTCATATTCTAATAGGTTATGGGCCCACACCTCCTTCATTTAGTCTAAACGCTGGAAGGAAACATAGCCGCTAGGATATTGAGCTCGCTGAGAAACTGCCGCTAGGTTTACTAGCAGGAGCAGTTGCAGAAACCCTAATCCTCTCGTTGAGGCACCTTAAGTGAAGAGATTGACCTAATTTCCAGACAGATCAGTGCGCCCTAGCCTAGTGCATCTCCTGGTATTCTCAGTAAGCCAAGACATCAAGTTTGAGTTTGTGGTCAAATCTAGGGTTTGACCAAGTCAAAGCAACCATGACCTATTCTATGAAGTTAGAAAACAAGTTAGATGGAGCCTCTAACTTCAGAGCGTGGAAGACAAGGATTGACCTCATCCTTGCCAAGAAAAAAGTGCTGGATATCGTGAAAGGAAAGATCGTGAAGCCAGAGTTTGAAGAAGGAAAAGAGAAGGAACCGCAGAACGTTGTAGCTATGGAGAAGTTCAAAGATAGTGACATCAATGCCATGAGTATCATAGTGGATTCCATAAAAGACCACTTGATACCCTACATCTCTCATCTTGACTCATCAAAGAAGATGTACGATGCCCTAACAAACTTCTTCTTCTAAAGGTAACAAAACTCTTCTTATTTCTTGTACATATCTTGTTTGCATCGTCTCTGTACATATCTTGTATATCTATCTCTTGGAAGATAATGTGTTTCAAGAAGAACTATACCTATGGAAGAACAACAAGATAAGAATGGATATCATTAGATAATACACATGAAAGGATGAAATACAAATCATGTGGAAGCTATTGCAAGATAAGCCGAATCGATCATGAAGAGACTTAGAAGAAGCAAAGACAGAAAGAAGTCAGCAATCGAGAGAAAATTGGAAAAAGACTTGTGACGTTTTGTAGAAGACAACAAGATGGAAGCGTGGACTCTGTTAGACAAAAGAGCAAATTATATATTGCAGAAGACAATAAGGATGCAGATGGAAGTGTGGACTCTGTTAGACGGAGGGAGCCGATTATATGCACTCATACATGAAGCAAGGATTAGGAGGGAGCTAATCCTATGATCCATTGAAGATGATGAAGTATATATATCCATGATAGCATCCATGAAAGATAGTACGTATTCTTCAAAGAGAAGCCTGAAAGTATCCCTGGTTGTCCATCCACATCCGTGATCCTATGATGGAATCTTTAGGGCATGGAATCTATAAGAAACTCCATGGACCCAAGAACTAAAGAAACACATGAAGATTCCAAGAAAGAAAGAGAAGCCAGAACAACCATTCATTGTATCAAGAATCACAAGATTACCAGCCTGATATGAACTCACTAAAAGCAATCAGGTAGAAGAACTGAAAGTCGTGATGAAGGACGGTGTATGGAAGACTTATGAATGAAAGCATCACGAGATCCAAAACTAGAGGTTCTCCTAGATGGAGGGAGAAGACTATGATGATTATTTGTTCCAGTAAACCAGACTTATCTCTACATGAGTCATTATATCATCCGCAACATCCATAAGTTGGAGTTCTACATCAGATGAATGCAAAGAATATTCTCCAAAGAAATTGAATAAAG
>JASDQU010689639.1:23698-38553 GCA_032191745.1 Picea mariana | reverse complement strand
ATGTTGTTACTGATTCACCCCCCCTCTCAGTAATCCAACATTCATGAAGCCCAAAGTTGATTGAGGAAAAAGAGTAGGAAGGACATCATAACTACATGTAAAATCCCCATAGGTGGATGGTTCTCATCATACCATTTCCTATGGTAGGTGCCATTCCATATGTTTCTTCATGGTTGAGAAGTTATACCCTCTTAACAATGAAGACCCAAAGTATGGTTAAAAATCCCCTAATCAGCTGCAACAAGAAGTTACAAGTCGGCCCCAAAATTAATTGAAGGAAAAAAATTGTTGCAAATAAGAAGTTATAAGTCGACCACAAAGTCAAATAAAGGCATTTTGGAAGTGTGTAAATACACATCAAGAGCCTCTCATTTGAAATCGATCAGGTGTGATGTGAATCAAGCAAGAATGTGAGTAATATCTTAGAACAAGTGAAGTAGTTGAGTCTTCGAAGGAGGAAGTGCTTGGAGCCACATATGGGAGGAGGTTTTTTTTGGAAACCCTATCTGATTTTACTCCCACGTCTCAAGTAGAGGATGTCTCATAAGGCCCCCATCAGTTGTCCTAGTAGTGTCATGTGAATCACTATTTCTTGTTTGGTCTAGTCTCATGAGATTGAGGAAAGTTTGAGGAAGGGTTTGAATATGGTGTTATCTTCTTGATGCTGAAGTTACGAAAGGTATGATTGTATATGATCTTATGCACCAGGTCTTTCTCACGTGAAAAGGTATGTTATTCCATATATTTTAAGGCTTGTATCTTGAAGGTTATGGAACATGTTTGAAGTCTTTGGCACATGGCTAGAGACATATCTTTGCGATATTAGATATATGGTCTGAGAGACATGTAACATGTTTTTTTGTACATTTTAGATGGTTTGGCACATTCTTAAGGCATGTTTTGGCACATGTTTTGTATCTTGGTTCTGGCAGATGTTTTGGCACATAGATTGAGGTAGATATTGGATATTTTGGTACATGGTTTGATGAATATCCTGGTGATTTTGGAGATGTTGTTTTATGATTGAGGCATATCTTGGATGTTTGGTATTTTCTGAGGCATATTCGGGCACATGGTTTGAGCTACATATTGGATGTTTTGGTACATGATTGAGGCATATCTTGGCACATAGCTTGATGCATATCATAGTGATTTTGAGCACATGATTTGGATATGTTCTTGGTGATATTGACATAATATTTATGTGTTTATTAGGATGGATATGGTTTTGATGATGACGATGTATTAATATAAGTGATATTTATAATGATCACTTGATTTTGGTTCTGATGATGATGATGTATCAATATCGGTGAAAATAAAAGTGTCAGGTTGAGTCTCCATTTTTATTTTAGGGAGGAAGGAAGGAGCAAGGAAAGGGGGTTGGAGTTGTTGAATTTTCTATAAGATAGGTTAAGAATGAATTTCATTCCATTTTATCATTTAACCATAATCATAAATGTTGCAGCAACCAAGATCACAGGAAGAAGTACCATGCACAAGAACACAAGATGTATCCTGGGAAACCCTTCTGAACAAGGGAAGAAAACCCAACCAAATCCTTTGCTATATTCTTCACGAGAAATAACTTCACAACCAAGCTAAACCCTAGAACACAAGAGGGTTCTTAAAACCCTAGAACTCTAGCGCCCAAGAGAGGTGCACACGTTTCCCAAGGAAGTGTACTTGCTGAAATTATCAAACTCATGAGAAAGATATGATTCCACAATGGGGAATATTCCTTTACTTATATTAGACTTGTCCTATCAACATAAGTGTCTATTAGCTCAATAGGGATAACCTCTCTAAGTCACATTATAATTATAATTATTATTATTATAATTAATATTAACTAGATTAATTATCTTTTACATTTATTATTAATCACATTAAGGTGGGGCCGACCTGTACCCTTTACATAACAATTAGGTTTACAGGCATGTCTGACTCTTGAAAAATATACATAGCATAGGATCTGATCACCCACCAGTGCTCATCCACTAGGGTCACATACATAGGGATGTCATATCTCTGGTTCATTGCATTACACAGAAGAACCAGATATTCACACGTTCACCTATGCTCATCCACATGAACGTCCACTCTACACATATTCTTTCCCATTTCCTCACACATGAGAATTATCTAGAGTCTTCTCATCAACTATGTTTCTTAGAGGAGGCTAATACATCATCTTCATTTATGTTCACATGACGATGCACCCAACACTTTGGGATTTCACAGGTTCACCATGTGCTCAACCATAGGCGTGTCTAACTCAACATATCGCCTTTCTCACTAGATAATCATCTAGAGTTCTTCTCAACTCTCTGAATGGACGAGGTCATCTCTACGCTCCTAGATCTATATTAGGAAGGAACCATGTACCCTTCTTAGGGGATTTCTACTAGGTTTGTAAGCTGAGAGAAAGATTCACATAGTTTTAATGATCCACATCTCACAGGTTTGTAATCTAGAGAATGTCTCACATAGTTTCATTCATCAACACTCCCTCTCATCTAGGGAGATATTCTTCATCATGCCAAGTCTCACATGGATGTACTCGAAATTTTGTTTTGGTTGGAGTCATTAATACTCCCTCTCAACTAGGAAGGAATTTTTTACCAAGTTAGTCTGGTGAAGATGTCTATAATCTGCTCATGTGTAGGAAGGTACCGCATGTGTATGATTTTCATCTGCATCATATATTTGATATAAGAATATTTCATCTCATCGTGTTTCGATCCATCAGGAAACACTGGGTTCTCAAGGAGCTTTATACATAGCATTTTGGTTATCATCATAGGATCCATCTCATGGTCAAGTAAATCTATGAGAAGCTTGTGAAGCCACATTGTTTTCCACACTCACTGCTATATACTCTTCCTGTATGGTACTCAAGGCCACATTGTTTTGTTTCCTCTTTTATTACGAAACTATGGAAAAAGTTACAGTAGCACATCAACAAGATGTGCTCTTCTGGTCCACTATACTTTCTTCTCAATCTAAATTGGCATATCCTGCAAAATCAAGTTCACACTAGAGGCATATCTTAGGACATATCCAATTGTGCCTCATATATATCTCAATACATGATTTAATTTTATCCAGCGATTCTTTCTTGGCTTACTCATGAATTGACTAAGTACATTCATTTAATATCATGAATGAAGTCTAGTGTTAACCAGATACATCGGTGATCCAATCAGTTGTGGATCAGTTTCATCTGAATCATCACCAGTCTTCTTCTTTTAAATACATCAGGATGGGTTTTCCATTCTGTCATACTTGAACTTCTTTAATATTTTCACTGTATATTTTCCTTAACTCGGGGAAATCTTATCAGTCCTCTATCATACTTGTTTTCCCAAGAAGTAGTGCATCATACTCATATTCTTCATCTCGGATTCAAAATTCAAGGGTTACTTGTATCTAACAAGTCTTTTTGAATAAGTCATCAAAATCAGGCTCTCATCATCAACACTATAATGATATAGGTTTGGATCAACGACGCTCTTGCTGAAATCCAAACTCATCAAGAATTTATCTATATTATATAGTTTCAAGGTCATGGATGGTAGTATGGATGGAAGTGTATTGGGTTTACTGGATCAAGTGTCATGGCGTCAGCTGCATGCTTTGATCTTATAGATCCATTTGGAATTAGTTACCATAGATTTCCCTTCTGGTCCCTGAATAATATCTTACGCATCATTATTTAAGATATATCGGTATTGTTTTATCATGGAATCTTTCCATACCTGTTATCCTATTGCTTCTCTAAGACAAAGGAGGCTCAACATCAATGAAATGGCTCATGAATGAAGGATAGCTCGAAAATTTCTTTTTCTTTCTCAGGATGTGCCTTGAGAGGCTTGTATGTTTCTCTGCCTCTTTGCAGAGTTATTCTAGGTAGGCCTTTTATGACCTACTTCAATATCTTTGAATATATCAACTGGAAGAACTGATCAACTGGAACAAGATATGTCTCCCTCTGAACTGCTGAAGGGGGAGAAGGTATTTGTCTTACTATCAATCTCTATATGAGATTCTCTGGATCTTTGAAATTCTATCTCTTTTTCAAGGACAATATTTCTTCTTGTTCTTGTATAATGAACAAATTAAATATGGCTTGGAATCTTGTACCAGGGATAATGGTCCAAGTCTTTGAGATCTCTCGTACTAGTAATAATATCCTTCATTTATTTGAAAAATGAAATCAACTATAAAATTAGAGATCAATTGATTTACCTAGTTTGTAGTCATGTCCTTTTAGAGGAAGTACTTCTACTCTCTCTTCTCTTCATTCTTTTGAGG
This sequence comes from Picea mariana, assembly GCA_032191745.1. Lineage (NCBI taxonomy): Eukaryota > Viridiplantae > Streptophyta > Pinopsida > Pinales > Pinaceae > Picea > Picea mariana. The sequence continues at coordinate 34,236 of JASDQU010689639.1, read as the reverse complement.
TGGACCTAGATCAATTTCAGCGGTCGAAGCATCTTGTCTTCTCTTCTTCCTGGTTGGAAAATTTCTTGCATAGTATCCATACTTGTCACATATGAAGCACTGAACTGAAACATTTCTTCTTTGATAACCTGGATTGGATGAAGACTTTTCACCTTTAAATGTTTTCCTGAAATTTCTTTTGAATTTTCCTTCCTTATTTGTATGAAGTGCAAGAGCATGATTTTCTTCTAAGGAATCTTCTACTCCTATATTTATAAGTCCAAGTTCTTCTTGAGTGAAATCTGTCCATAAACAATCAAAGGTTGGTAGATCTTCTCTTCCACTGATACTCTAAATGAAAGGCTCCTATGATATTGAATCTTCAAGGGAACACAAACCAACGAAACTGAAAGCAATATAATATACTCAATGAGAACCTATGTATGTGATCAAGGAATCATACAATAAATCAAAGCAAGTTTTATGGGAAATAAACATATCACTGTATCATATTAAAATGAAAGTGGAGATTACAACCAAAGCCTTGATGTCACAAGGTCCCCTCTCGATGACTCTTTTCTCCAACATACACACTTGCTCCAACCTTGAATGAAGAAGATCCACAATGAATTGATAAACTGAAATGAAGTCCTCAAGTATGAACTGAAGTAGAATTCCTCATCCAATTCTTAGCCTATTCAATCTTCATTAACCTTAGCCTTTTCCATGATATATCCCGCTTTATATAGGGGAAAGAGATATGGTTGAAGATATTAGGATGATCCCACCAAATCAGAGAAGCAAGTAAGATCCAAACCATTCGTACGCCACCTCATATTCCAAAATATCTCCTTCTAGAACTTTCATGAAACTTTACCTTTTCTTAGTCTTTTGACATCATTGCACCCTAGCTATAGAGCAGACTGCGGAGATGTCACAAGCCAACTTCAGGGCAGGGGGTGACGATCAGGCATCGTCACACCCTGCGACAACCTTTCTGCATAAGGTTTTCAGGAAGAGAAAGTCAGTCACTTCCCTCATGGTAAATGATTCTTTTTGGGAACATGAACACATGTTTTTCAATGGATCACTGGGGTGACCAAAATATTTTGTAACAAAATTCCCCCCAAAGTATGAGACTGAGACTCGTGATAGCCGAAATACTTTGTAGAACATGTGTGTTGGAAACAAGGAGCACACCAATCGGTCACCTGCAAACAGTCAAGCATCAAGATAATATATACCATTGTTTGAGGTAGGCATTCTCATAGTCAGTTTACAAAATGTCAAGTGAGTTATAACCATTAAATATACATCGTGGATCCATGTCAGTGTGAATTGTCATAGCCACCAGGAATACACTATGGATCTATGCGTTAAAATGATTCAAATTAAGACATAGCCACGAGACATACACAGTGTATCTATGTGTCAATACAAATCATAAATACTCCATCACAACTTGGATCGAAAAGATGAAATCTAGGGTATTCATTTCCATCATCCCTAAGTATGAATCTAACCATGCGATTATAGGTGATGAAGTCAAACATGGTAGAAACCACTTGATTACCGGTCAATTATGAGAATAGTTAGCAAGCACGAGGAAAATCACCATTTATGTCAATGACTCCCATGGTACCATAGTACAATTCAACAAATGTGAATAAATGATTTGAAGTTGAACACTCGATGGAATCTCCCAATCAGGGGTCAATGATGTGAACTCACTATTGGAAGCGAAGAGACCTGCCATTGATGCATGTAGGCTATGAGGTACTAAATGATTTCTAAGTCTTGTTCCTAGATAATGAGTTGAATTCGAAAGAAAAAGACTCGTCATAGGAGGGCCTTAATGTATCCCCCATCAGTGGCACAAAATAAGTAACATATTTGAAGTAGATCAGAGTATGAGGTGATTTGAAACTGACATAGGGAAGGCCGACATGGTAGGAAATGTATAACTACATATGACCGACTCTATAGAAGGACAATTTTTTATGGGACTTATCGGTAAATGTGGACATAAATAGATCTCCCTAGATCCACCTAGATCTAGAACAAAATAGAATAGGATATATTTCTTTCTCATAAAACTTGCTTTGTTTTATTGTATGATTCCTTGATCACATGCATAGGTTCTCATTAAGTATATTATATTTCTTTCACTTTGGTTGTCTTGTTTTCCCTTGTAGATTCAATATCATAGAAGCACCATAGTGGATCTAGGATGATGATGACATGAGAGAGAGATATTTAAACTTTATGTTTCATATCTCTTGTTAAATAGTAAACTCAATGGTTAGAACTTAGGGAAATCGTTATATTATGTTATGTTTTGTTATAGATCTAGGTGGATATAGGGAGATATAGGGTTGTGAGTTTACTATTTAACAATAGATATGTAACATATCATTTAAATATCGCTCTCCCCAGTATGGTTAAAATTTTTGTTATGGGACTTATCGATAAATGCAGACATAAACAAATCTCCCTAGATCCACCTAGATATAGAACAAAACAGAACAAAATATGATGGTTTCCCTAAGTTCTAACCATTTAGTTTACTATTTATCAAGAGATATGCAACATACCATTTAAATATTGCTCTCTCCTGTCATCATCGTCCTAGATCCACTCCGGTGCTCCTATAATATTGAATCTGCAAGGGAACAGAAGTCAATCAAAGTCAAAGCAATATAATATACTCAACAAGAACCTATCTATGTGATCAAGGAATCATACAATAAAACAATGCATTTTTATGGGAAAGAAACATATCACTGTATCATATTAAAATGAAAGCGGAGATTACAACCATAGCCTTGATGTCGCAAGGTCCCCTCTCAATGACTCTTTTCTCCAACACACACTCTTTCTCCAACCTTGAATGAAGAAAATCCACAATAACTTTATGAACTGAAATGAAGCCCTCAAGTATGAACTGAAGTAGAATTCCTCATTCAATTCTTATCCTATTCAATATGCATTAACCTTAGAATTTTCCATGAGGGATCGCTCTTTATATAAGGGAAAGAGAGATGGCTTAATATATTAGGATGATCACACCAAATCAGAGAAGTGAGTAAGATCCAAGCGATTCGGATGCCACCTCATCTTCCAGAAGATCCACTTATAGAATGTTCATGAAACTTGACCTTTTCTTAGTCTTTTGACATCGTCTCACCCTAGCTATAGAGAATACAATGGAGATGTTGCAAGCCAACCTTAGGGTAGGGGGCGACGATCAGACATCGTTGCACCATGCATATAGTGCATCCTGCGACAAACTTTCTACATAAGGTTTTCAAGAAGAGAAATTTAGTCACTTCCCTCATGGTAAAAGACTCTTTTTGGGAACATGAACACATGTTTGTCAATGGATCACTGGGGTGACCAAAATAATGCGTAACAATCAACATGAGCCTCCTTCTAGTTGATGTTGGATAATAGAGGGAGTCATTTCTTCATTTAGGTTGGAGCCTATAAATCAGGGGGTTGGAACCTTCTTCAAGTTGGAGCTGGAGAATTCAAGTATTTGTAGATTCCTTCAGGTTGAATCCTATAAACAAGGGGTTGGAGCCTCCTTTGAGTTGGTGCTGGAGAATATTGGAAGATGGTACTTCCTATGAATGTAATATGGAAGATATATATTAAAAAGTGTTCTTTAGTTTTCTCCCATTTGGGTTTCCACATAAAACTCTTGTGTAATTTGTATCTCTAGTTATATGATTATGATATCTTAAATGCAATCATAAGTGAATGCAATTATTGATAATGTATTTTTTACAAGTTTTGATTGAAAATGGTAAAAAGTTCGTATCATAGAAACATGTCTCGAGTTCAAAACTCACTCGACAAGTGCTGGGGGGGGATTCTTGGACATTGGATGCAACTCTTCCCATGAGTTTTGTGACATGGGTTAACCCCCTCTCATGGATCCTATCTCTGATGATTGTGGTAGGGACTAACACCTATGGGTTTTGGTCTAACAATGTTACACATTATTTTTGTCATCCCTATGATCATTAATGATGTAAACCTATATGTCACCTTCAGAGGGGTCAGTGTCTTGAGTTCTTGAAGAAAGAAGGGAGAATAACTTTTTCTGATAAGAGAAGTTGCATTCTCCTTTGTAAAAACACTATTAAAGAGGATGTTCACAGGTTGCTATATAGGCAGGGTGCAAAAATGCCTGATTTTCGCAGGCTTCACCATATCTAGGTTGCGAAGTGTTCGTAGGTTGCTATATAGGCAGGGTGAGAAAATGCTCATACGTGGGAAAAACGAGCATCTTCTCGATGCTTCTAGAAGGAGAAACTTCCATGGTGAGGTGGCATCCAAATGGTTTGGATCTTACTCGCTTTCATGATTTAGTGGGATCATCCTAACCTCCTCACCTTATCCTCTTTAACTTATAAAAGAAGAGGAGATCTCATGGAAAACGTAATCTTTTGATTTTAGAGCTTGGATTGGATTGAGCTTTGGAGATTGTTAGCTTGTCTAATTGAGCCATTTTTTCAAGACAGATTGTGAATATTATCAAATCTGTGCTCTCATAATTCTTGGAGTGGAAGTGTGTGGGGAATGAAGGAAAGTTGGAAGGGACCTTACGACATCAAGGCCATGGTTGTAATCTCTCTTTCACATTTAATATGATACAGTAATATGATTCTTTCCTATAAATCTTGTTGTGTTTTATTGTATGATTCCTTGATCACATACATAGGTTTATATTGAGTTTATGTTATTACTATCACTTTGGTTGGTTGCATTCTTTTGCAGGATCATCGTTGTTTGAGTTTTGGAATGGAGCTAGGATGGCGATAGCGAGAGGAAGTGGCGTTTAAATGGTATGTCACATATCCCTCTTTAGTTAGTAAATTCAATATTTAAAACTTAAGGAAAGTGTCATGTTCTAGTGTGTTTTTTTCTAGATGTAGGTGGATCTAGGGATATCAATTAGTGTCTACACCTACTGATTTATCCAATAACAAAATTGTAGACCATACCGGGGAATCGATTGTTTCCTTGTTAGTCTAGTTTCCCTTGCTTTGATTTCTTGTTTTCTGGTCTTTGAGTCTGTGGGAGATCCATCCAGACTCTCTGGATCTGAAAGTTCACTTAGAATATTTGTCCTTTTTCCAAATTCCTTTTGATTATAGACATTCCCGCACTTCACCTGTATACAGCCTACAAAAAAAATTTGATTTTCACACCTCACTATTTAAACCAGTGCGACATTTTCACACCCCACCCATTGCTAGCCTGTGAAAACTGTTGATTTTCTCACGGTAATACACTGCTGGCTTGTGAACTTGTTTGTAAATTTTTTTTGGATTGGGTCTTGTTATATTTTGATGCCCAGTTTTTCTTTGATCATCTGGATTGAACTTTTGGATCCTATATTGATATGTTTACAGTCTTCTTGACATTCTTTGATTTGCTTTTAGCCATCTTTTCTTTGTTTGGTTTTGAAGGATTAGTTTCTTGCCTTGAGTGTATTTCAATTAAAAAACATGTGCTTTCTTTAGAATTGTTTAGGGAAAGATCAAATTTCTTCTGAATAGTTCTCTTTAAAAGAAAACTTTTAGTTTGGGTTTCTTTGTTTTAAGAAAGTTCATTATTGCTTTTAGTGAAATTTTTGAAACAAAAAGATTTAATTTCTAGCTTTATATTAGATTGGGGGCATCCTTGCATTTGAAGTAGTGAAATTGCATGATTCTTGGAATTTTTTGGTCTTAAATTCTGAAATTTTTTCCTGATCATGGCCATGAATCGTGTATTGGTGTATAGTCTCTTTGTATCATTTCTTGAAGATATTGATATTTATGAGTTTTAAAATTTTGGGACATTGTGCATATGGGAATGATAAATATTTTCTCCTTCTCGTAGCATAGCTTTCATTGAAATGAAAATATTGCATCTTCATCTCTTTGCATAACTTTCAATTTGGTCAAAACACTATATTGTTCACACCATTTTCCTATTGATTAACAACAGCCATAAAATAAAGTGCTTATAAAAAACTGATTAGAATTTTTTTATACTATCTGGTAGCAAACCTACATTAGATTAGTTGTAGGGCTTTGGAATAGGTGTGAAAGATAACTTTCCAAAGTTTCAAACAAACATAGAATCTTGAGTTAGGGAGAGGATAAATCCACTTATTACATTTTGTCCTGGGAAGCCCTTCTCACATAAGGGTCAATCACGAGATTGCATTAAGACTGGCAGAGTTACTCACTCTGCTTTGTTGGTATTGGTGTAGAGATTGTGCGTATTATGGGGATCACTTGAAGGTATACCCAAAACTATGAGTGAAAGCCTTTCAAGTTGATTTCAGGCTAGATACCCTCCCCTTGCGCGTGGATCAGACTGTCGACTGTTTCCCCAGGCATCACTGTAGTGATTGGTAAACTTAGTGGCCTATCTCTTTAGGGTATTTACATAAGGTGACTGTGGAGGGGCAAGTCTTCATGGTACCTGGAATCGACATTGTCCAAAGTCACTTGGGCTCCTTGGAGGGTATACCCATGTTTATGTGTGGGAGCTTGCACCAAGGTGTAAGTCCGTTAAGCAGGTCATCAACGTAACTTTTCCACCTGCTCTATGTGAGCCCCTTCTTACTTTGTTCCCACAACGTTGGATTTCACCACCAACTGGTGTGCTCATTGTGAGAAGGTTTTGTTTTCTTGTTTTCTTACTAGATTTTTAACGTGTGTTGTTTGTTTTCCCTAGTGGACTCTATATTGGATCTTTATTTTTATGGCGTCAGTTCCCAGAATGACCAATGAAGGAACTCCTTTTCCAGGGTAACCTTTTTTTTTCCTTCTTACGGAAATATTGGTCCTCCTCATATTTCTACTTTGAGACTTCCAGGTCCCACAATTGGATTACCGATATGGTTGTTTTCCACTCAGGTAATCGCGAATGCAGTTAGTGCTTCAATCATAAGAACTTCCCCCCAAGAGAATCAACCTCATGTTCATCCTTCACCTTCTTCACCAATAAGGTCTTTTTCACCTTCTTTGCTTGTAAGGTCGCCTTTCATTTCATCTTCTTTGTTGAGTGAAAGTTTTGAAGCTAGTAACCTGGTGAATAAGAAGAAGAAGAAAAGAAATATTAAGAAGAAGAAAGATAAACAAGGGTCAAAACCTCCATCCACTGTCAAACATGTTGGAAAGAAACCAGTTACTGTTAATCATGCTGGGAGTGTTGATGATGTCAATATCACCCAAACAACTTGTAAGCCCAAGTAACCTTGTAGGCTTTGTAAGGGTAGCCATCTTCTTAAGGATTTCCATGGTCTATCCAAGGTTATAGAAGCATGGTTTGCATCTCCTCTCCAGTCCACGTCGTCATCCTCTGAACAACATATCGATGATCCCCCATCAACCAGTCATGATACGATTGGGAAGAAGAAAAGTAGAGTCAAGTTCCCATGCATGTTATGAAAAGGGATTCATCTCACTCACCTTTGCCCTCGTATGGATGAAGCCTTGAAATTACTGGAAGACATGACTGTTTCACAGCCTCAAGTTCCAGCTTCTTATTGCAATATTACTCCTGACCCCCCTATAGTTGATGGAATGATCACTTTGGTCCCTTCACCAGTTAATCTGGTTGATCATGTCATCAATATGGTCACATCCTTAGTTGAACCTGTTGACAAAGTGGTTGATCTGATACCATCCTCGATCAATCCCGCTCTCCTCTAGGAGAGTGAAACTAAAGTGGTCAATCTGATCCCATCCTTGGTTGATCCCACTCTCCCATTAGAGAGTTCCACCCACGTGGTCGATCCATTTCCATCTGTCGACCCCATTCTCCCTTTGGCGAATGCAACCCAAGTGGTCAATCTGATCTCTTCATCGATCGATCCTACTCTCCCTCTAGAGAGTAAACCCAATATTGCTAACATTTTTCTCGTTGATACAGAATCTACCATGTCAGGGGACATTCCTCCTTTTCCCATGGAACCTCCTCCAAGTAATGCAGCCATCCATTTTGATTGGGGTGTGCTAACTGGACCTCGTCTTCCCTCTCACATTCCTTTCTATATTACAGTATAGGTTTTTGGTCAAGATGTTCCTCAAACACTGATAGATGAAGGTGCGTCCGTTAGTATTTTGTCCTCTTTTTCTTAGTAAGCTTTGGGTTTTCCTCAACTTGTGCCAGTTACACAGAATCTGTTATCTTTTAACAAAAGGACCAGTCAACCTTTAGGGACCCTTCCTCAGTTTCCTGTAACTTTGGGAGGGAAAAATGTCTTTATTGACGTCATGGTAGTCCAAGACCCCTTGGATTTCACTTTAATCCTTGGGTGAGATTATGTCTATGCCATGAAAGCTATTGTGTCCACTCTTTTTCATGTGATATATTTCCCACATGATGGACAAGTTGTGACTGTTGATCAACTTTCATTCATTGACCCCACCTCGATTTCCTCCCTGAATGGTTCTTATATGCATATGGTATCGCCCCCGCCATAGGTCAATTATGTGGCGTTGTTGCCCATGGATTCAACTTCTGATGACTTAGATCCAGTAGTTGACATGGTGATCTCTTTGATAGGGTTGTTAGAGCCTGATCTCTTTACTCATGTTGCGACCCTCAACATGGTGTCCTTCCAAAGTGTGTTTCTTACTTCTAGTGAAGACCTCTTGGAATCCATGACCGATTTTTGTCCCTTGACATGGTGTCATTCTGGAGCATTGTCCTCTTGGAATCCATGACCAAGAAGAGAGACTTTGAGAATAGTTTTTGTGTCTATGAGGAAACCTCGTTAAAAAATGAAACAGAGGTCTTTGAGCATAGTTTTTTTATTTCAATCTCGTTAAAAAATGAAACCACTTACGAGGATAGTTTTTTTCGTCTATGTGGAAACCTCGTTAAAAAATGAAACAGAGGTTACGAGCATAGTTCTTGTTTCTGTGCCAAGCTCGTTAAAAAATGAAATAGTTTTCCCCCTCTCTATTTGAGTCAAGTCCTTTGTCTAGTATTTGAATATTCATTTCATTCTCCTTTGTAGTTGGATGAAATGAATCTTGGGGGGAATTTGCCTCAGCTCTAGACTTCATGCTGAAGTTGAGCCACTAGCTTCTTAAGCTGGGGGCTAAGTACCAACCATGCGAATTTGTGGATAATGCGTTGGGAAGTCATGCATAGTTTTTACTTTGGTTCAAGCTTGTGTAAAAATGAAACCACCTACCTCAAGCATAGTTTCCTCGAGTTCAAGCTTGTGTAAAAATGAAACTAGGTTCAAGCATAGTTTAGTTTAGTTTTTAAGCTTGTGTAAAAATAAAATCTATCCCAAGGATAGTTTTGTTTTGTTTTAAAGCCTGCGTAAAAGTAAAAACAATCATGAGTTTAGTCTTTGTTCTTTCTAATGCTCATAAATACATGAGAATAAGTTACCGATCTTAGTATTTGTTCTTTCTTGTTCTCGTAAATAAGTGAGAATGTAACCGAGTATACTTTTATCACTTTTTCATACTCGTAAAGGTTATACGAAAAAGGAACCCACTGAATTTCCCTATAAGATCTTTCCAGACTCTCTAAACATGAAACGATTGTTGAGTGACCTTGTTCTATTCAAGCTCATAAAATTAATTGAATAAAATGTTCGATGGGCAATAATTTATCACTTTTTCGGTCCTGTCGAACTATTTTACGAAAAAGGAACTGAGAGAGCTCTCTTTAAGTGTTTTTCCGACTCTATAAACATTAAAACCCCCCGAGTTTTCTTTCTTTGAAATCGTAAAAAAAACATCCAAAGGCCTATATGGGACTGAACCACTCCTTCCTAGGGTTTTTTAAACATACTCCGAGGAACTTGTCCGAAGGATGATCTTACATTACAAGCATATGTTATCCTCCTCAAGCTTGTGTAAAAATAAAGAGGTACTCACCATAGATGGTGGGGGGGAAATTGGGAAAGAAATGTGTCTAAACCTGTATTTCATGGAAGAGTCACTTTTGAGCATGACATACTTTCACTTGCTTTGTGTCTAGGTTGGAAAATCTGCTTGTCTCTTGATCATACTCCTTATAAGATTACAAATTGGTCTATGATCCCTATTGTTGAGTCAGTGTTCCAAGACAGTGGTCGTGTCATCAATATGTTCAAAAAGAAGTTCAACCCTGAAAGCATTCTATTGCGTTGGCAATTTCTACAGTCCTTAATCCTTCTATTATGTCAGCCATCCCTGAGTCAGTCCTAAATCATTTGTTACACTGATCTACCTCAAATCTTTTTACCCGTTTTGTGTTATTGATGGGGGATACATTAAGGCCCTCCTATGACGAGTCTTTTCCTGTCGACTTCAATTCATTATCGAGGAATTAGACTTAGAAACTAAATGGTACCTTGGAACTTGCATTCCTTAATGGCAGGTTTCCTCACTTTCGACAGTGGGTTTTTATTACTGACCCCTGATCGGAAGATTCCACCGAGTGTTCGACTTCATCTCATTAATTCACATTCATTGGATTGTACTAGTGTACCTTGGGAGTCATTGACATTAATGGTGATTTCCCTCGCACTTGTTAATGGT
>JASDQU010689639.1:10611-23569 GCA_032191745.1 Picea mariana | reverse complement strand
ATAGATCCACATTGTATGTCTCATGGCTATGTTCAAATTTGAGTCTTTAACACATAGATCCATAGTGTATTTTTGGTGGCTATGTTCAGATTTGAGTCATATTGGCATGGATTCATAGTGTATGTTTGGTGCCCATAACCTGTCTTACTTGACATGGATCTTCGCATGTCGACATTTATGCTCTGATTCATTTGTATTCTGAGTATGGGAATGCCTACCTCAGTGATGATATATTATTGTGTAATATTTCCTTGTTTGTTGGAAAGTTTCCGACCGACTGTTCCTTGTTCCCTACACACACTTGACAAAGTATTTCAGGTATCACTCTATTCCAACTTCATACTTTGGGGGGATCTTTGTTACACATTATTTTCATCATCCATATGACCGTTAATGATGTAAACCTATCTGTTGCCTTCAGAGGGGTCAGTGGCTTGAGTTCCCGAAGAAAGAAGGGAGAAGAACGTTTCCTAAGAAGAGAAGTTGCATTCTCTTTTGTAAAAACCCTATTAAAGAGGACGTTCGCAGGTTGCTATATAGGTAGGGTGAAAAAATGCCTGATTTTTGTAGGTTGCACCATAGCTAGGTTGCAAAGTGTTCGTAGGTTGCTATATAGGTAGGGTGTGAAAATTCTCATACGTGGGAAAAACGAGCATCTTCTCGATGCTTCCAGAAGGAGAAACTTCCATGATGAGGTGGAATCTGAATGGTTTGGATCTTACTCTCTTTCATGATTTAGTGGGATCATCCTAACATCCTCAAATTATCCTCTTCAAATTATAAAAGGAGAGGAGCTCTCATGGAAAAATCTAGCTTTTGATTTTGAAGCTTGGATTGGATTGAGCTTTAAAGATTGTTAGCTTGGCTAGATGAGCCATTTTGTCAAGATAGATCGTGAATATTATCAGATCTATGCTCTCAGATTTCTTAGAGTGGAAGTGTGTGGGGAACGAAGGACATTTGGAAGGGACCTTACGACATCAAGGCCATGGTTGTAATCTCTCTTTCACATTTAATATGATATAGTAATATGATTCTTTCCTATAAAGCTTGTTTTGTTTTATTGTATGATTCCTTGATCACATACATAGGTTTATATTGAGTTTATGCTATTACTATCACTTTGGTTGGTTGCATTCTTTTGTAGGATCATCACTGTATGAGTGTTGGAATGGAGCTAGGATGGCGATAGCAAGAGGAAGTGACGTTTAAACGATATGTCACCTATCCCTCTTTAGTTAGTAAATTCAATATTTAAAACTTAAGGAAAGCGTCATGTTCTGGTGTGTTTTGTTCTAGATCTAGGGAGATCAGTCAGTGTCCACACCTACCGATTTATCCAATAAAAAACAACAATCATATTACAACACAATCATTATAACATGTGAGATATGTCTTGTGGAAGTTGGGGTTGTTTAGTAATACGGAAATTAGTCTTAAACAAGACATTTTGGTATTTTTTCTATAAACGTTTATCAGTGAAGGTTAAGAATTTGAAAATTTTAGGAATTTAATAAATGATATTAAAGTACTATATTTCATAAGTTCATACTTATAGGGGTTCAAAATTCAAATATATACCAGGAAAATCCTCAACCATCTAGTCATATTGCAAATCAAGGGTTTAGTTATGTAACTTATAATTAACATAACATTTTATTGGAAGATTTATACTTGGTGATTCAAAATTTGCGATAAACATGAAAAAGAGAGACATTATTATATTTCACATGGAAAATGGTTCTACAAGAAATAAAATGTTGGAACATAAAGTTATGATGGTTCATCACACTTATGGTAGAATCAATCTGTTGGGCGATAGACCTACATCTAGAAACAATCGGTTAGGGGATTAACCAGATCCCTACATTAGTCGGTCGAGTAGTCAAAAATCCTAACGGTTAGACTGTCGACCAACAATCAAATACAGTCGATTGGTGGACCAACTAGCTGAGAAATTGACTACGAGTTGGATGCATGGATGGTTGTATCAAGCATCCTTGTCCAATTGACTAGATAGTGCATATTTGATGGATTCAATTCTAACCACTAACGGTTATATGTGGACAATATATTATCAATTCCAAGGAAGTTGGTTATATCTTGAATATATAAATAGTAGATCAGATGGGTCATTATCATCATATTTGTTGTTTTCTATAAGATTTCCAACATGCATTGTGATGTTTTGATCATAATGCATTGTGCTTAAGTTATGTAATGATGTCTTTAGAAACCACCTTTTATATTTGAAACTTATTCCTATTAGATTATCTATAGTTATGTTTATTTGTTTTGTATCAAGTTACACCCAATCCACAACATAGTATTAGAGCGAATGGTTGTGACCTTTCGTGTTGTTTGGAAATCTTGTTGACTTTGATATGTTGTGTGATTGACTCTAGGTTGGTGATTTGTAGATTGTCACTTGTGTAAACATATCTGATCTGTCCAGATATCAAATATTTCTTCAAAGAACAATATTGTAATTTTGAATGAATCAAATTATGCAGAATGGGTAGTAGACATGGAAGCCCTACTGAAGAGTATTTAAGGATTGTGCAGTATACGAAGGCTTTCATTTCATACTAAATAGATAGTCAAGAAAAGTTTGTTGTTGATGGAAAAAAGGATGAGGTTATACATATCATCATGATATATATCTCATGGGAGATTTATTTTCACATCAATGGAATCAACTTCCCTCATCAAGTATGGAATATTGTGAACTCATTGTTCAATACATTTGATGAAATCCACATCATGAAATTAGATAAAGAGATGATCTCTCTCGATCCTCGTTCTTTTGGCAAAATAGAGGAATATTTGGTGCATGTGAAGGAATTATTGTTGAAATTGGGACAACTACTATTGATGAATTTAATAAGACCATCTGATGTGTTCATTTCAAATTTTTGCACCAACTGGAAAGCACATAAGGAAGATTGTGAGGATTACAAGTTTGAAGCTTTTTGTGGCTTGTTGATCATTGATCAACACATATTTTTTGATGAATGCAAGATTAATGATAAACATCAATCTTAGTTTATCAAGGGAAAGGAAAGTTGAATCACAAGGGAAGAGGATGGTTTGATACCCTTATATAGAGACCTAGATTCCTCGACAATAAACCTAAAGGGAATATAGATGCATTGCCTCAGATTCAAATGAAGAAGACATGTTAGTACAGTGGAAAGAAGAGACATATGGAGAAGGTATACTATAACAAGAAATATGACCTAGAGGAGAATGTTAAATGCCTTAAAGGATACATGTTAGTTGTTCGTCAACCCATTGATAATTTGACCTTCCAAGTCGATACTTATCAAGCCTTGTTGTCTCAAGAACGAATGGGTAGTCAACTCTAGATGCACTCATCATATGGATAAGTAATATTCCTTTTTTAGGTCATTATATGAAGTTGTAGAGGAAAATTTATATTGTTGATGATTTCATTATCAATATCGTTGGTTAGGGTGATGTTTCTTGTTGACATGGGATAATTGTCGATGTATATCATGTATCAAACCCCAGTGCCAATATTTTTTTTTTTCTTAGTTAACACATGTTGTTGTTATTAGTAGCATCGAATGGGTACTTCCACATTGGTTTGTGTCTAACATGTGGAATTTTTTAGAATCCTAGTGTGAGTTTACTTTAGTTAAAAGGAATTAATTAAAGTAAAATTGGTTTTACTAGTGAGTTAAGTTATTTAAGGAAAGTGATAAAAGTAATTAGCATGTAATCTAAGCATGTAAACCTTAAGTGGGTGTGAGAAGCAATCTCAGTCATAGATCACTTTGGGTATGAGATTGTAACTCATGATTATAAAAACATGACTAGGGAGAAGGAGGAAGAGACTTGTATGAGATACACTTGTGAGAGAATTTGAGAGGAAGTCACTTTGGTGAGAGGCCAAGGTTGAGGATAGATAAGAAGGACTTTTTATAGTGTGAGGAGTGTATAAGGGAAGAATGAATTTCGCTTACACGAGAGTGAGGAGATATCACTGGTTGGGTGAAGCAATTTCATCCAGTTGTTGATGCAGAGAGGCTTGGATCACAAACGACTATGATTCAATATCTTGGATAGGTGGAGAAGGAATTCCATATATAGATCATATAAGTCAAGGAGGAGAGAGAGAAGGAACAACCAGAGATGGGTTTCATAGGATAGAATCTAGAGGAAAGTGTAGCACCATATGGAAGTTTCCATACAAGTTTTAAGTATATGTATGTGGGTCACAATGGAGTTAGTTGCGTATATGCGTGAGTCAAAAGTAGGTGAATCACATACACCTAGAAAAATATGTTGTACATGGGTCATACGAAAGAGACTACCTTGTTAGGTTTCTTTCTAGCTGCATTTCTCTTTAGTGGGCCTTTTTCCTTGTTACAGGAGCCTTGATTTCACCTTAAAAAAAAACATCTTAGGACCGATTTTCCTTCTGGTATTTTTCCATGGGTAGGTTACCAAAACATATTTGTGTCTATGTGTGATATTTTTGGTTTCCTAGTTTATGCTTCAACCGGATGTTTAGTTGATTACTGAGTTGTGATTTTAGTAGATAAAGCGATTTTATTTTGAGCTAATTGTTGGTTTCTAGATAGGGGAATCTCAAAATGATATCAGAGGATACCAAGGGTTGTTAGAGAATAATCAACATGGTATCATATCCTAGGCTATGAAGGGAGGAAATAAAGAGCATAGATCTCATGGAAACTATAGAACTAATGCAAAATAGGGGCTTTTGTAGGTGTACAAAGGTGTACATGGGTCACAGTGGTGACAATCACATATATACATGGGTCACAGATGGGATATTCACGTACATATGTGGGTTTTAGTTTTGAAAGTCACATACAAGGATGTATATGGAAATAAAGGGGCAGTGTCAATAGGGGGTTATCATATTAAATATTGGAAATGGAAATTGGATTTTGATTCAAGGATAGGTTGGATGGGGTTTCCAACTATAGTCCTTTGATGGAGAAAAAAATGTTGGTTTTTATGAGAAACAAGATCTGGGAATTCATTAATACCTAGATAAATCCATGAATAGATGCGATAGATATGGTCATCCATAATCAAAGGGATGTGAAATCTATATGCATCATTCTAGATGGAGTAAAGGACAAATTGATCGGGTTTATTAAGGAAGAAAACATACTAGGAAACGTGGGAGGATCTGAAGAGATTATTTCAGAGTAAGAATTAGAATCACATAATGGTGTTGAGAGAGAAGTGCAAGGGCACAAATATGATAGGATCAGATATGGTGAAAATTTGTCTCACCCAGATCTTTCAGGTTCTAGATTTACTAGTTGTAGTTGGGGAGATAGTTGATGATTCAAATTTGGTGAGGATGACACTCAAGGGCTTCATGAAAGAGTGGACATCATTCATCAGAGGGATTGTGGCATGAGAAAATCTCCTAGATTGGTCAATTTTGCGGGATGAATTAATTTAGGAGGAAATTTTAGATGAATATCTAAATGGAGGTCAGCACAAGAATGATGATGAGAACATTTCTCTTTCCAGTTAGGGGAGGAAGGGAAATTTTAGGAAGATTTCTAGTGGAGAGTCTACCTCTCAAGTCGAAAGTAAGAAGGAGATGAGCAAATTCAATTACTTTACATGTCACAAATTTGGAAATTATGCAGGTCAATATTGGAAAATGAAGAAGGGGGTGAATGAAACATAGCAAGAGGTAGCTATGATGACAAAGACTCAAGTGGATGATTTTTGCGAGAAGTTTGAACATATAGAGTTATTACTTGTTTCACTAACTTCCTTGGGTACCATATTAGTTGGTGAATGGTTGATATATAGTTGAGTTACATGTCATATGATAGGAGAAGGAGAGGTGTTCAAGAGATTCACTGAGTCTGACTCAGAGATGCATGTGGAACTTGGTATGGGTACCAAGCATGTAGTGAAGGAATATGGAATATTGTTGTTCCAGTTGGATTGAGGAGGCACATTGAGGGTGATGAATGTGTTATGAGTGCTAGAACACAAGAGGAGTGTGATATTAGTTTCAGTGATTGATAAGAAGGGATTTGACGTAGTGTTCTAGGATGGAAATGCGTCGATAAATCCCAAAGAATCTATATTAGACAAATAAGTTGTATTTGGATTTAGAGATATCAATGTGTATAAAATAAAGATATAGCCTATGTGAGCAATGGAAAGTAGAAGAGTGGTAAAGAACAAGGAGCAAGTAGCTTTGAAGTTTTACCAAAGGGAGTCATCCTTCAGGTTCAGGTGGGAAAGAGAAGCCTTCCAAGTATGTCGAGAAGGAGTCATGGTATGAGATAGCCATGTAGCATTCTCAGGAGTAGGAGACTTCTAGGAGCATGTTCAGAGGTAGTGAATCTTTGGAGATAGGTTAGATCATGATGGAAGGGATAGCTTGTGTGTCAGAGGGAGTATCCCATCAGGTGGATTGGAGATCATGCATGGTAGCATATATGGTAGTGAATATAGATCTAACTCCTAGGTGGAGAAGTACCTTCCTCACTAAGAGGGAGTGAGGATGTTATTAGTAGAATCAAACAGATACTTCCACATTGGCTTGTGTCTAGCATGTGGAATTCATCAAAATCCTAGTGTGAGTTTACTTTAATTAAAAGGAATTAATTAAAGTAAAAGTATTTTTGTTAGTGAGTTGAGTTATTTAAGGAAAGTGATAAAATTAATTACCATGTAATATAAGCATGTAAACCTTCAGTGGGTGTGATAAATAATCTTAGTCGTAGATCATTTTGGAGATTAGATTGTAACTCATGATTATAAAAGCAAGGATAGGGAGAAGGAGGAAGACACTTGTGTGAGATACACTTGTGAGAGACTTTTAGAGGAAGTCCCTTTGGTGAGATACCAAGGTTGAGGATAGAAAACAAATATTTTTTCTATTGTGAGGACTATAGAAGCAAAGAAGGATTTTTTTATTTTGTGAGGAGTGTAAGGCAAAGAAGGAAATTTTCTTACATGAGAGTGAGGAGATCTCACTGATTGGGTGAAGATATTTCATCCAATTATTGATGCAGAGAGTTTTGGATAAAAAATGAATGTGACTCAAGATATTTGATATATGGAGAAGGACTTCCATATAGAGATCATACAAGTCAAGGAGGAGAGATAAAATGAATAATCACAGGTGGGTTTTAGACAATAGAAGCCAGAGGAAAAAATAGTGTTGTATGGAAGTGTTTGCAGGAGTTTTATGTGCATGTATGTGGGTCACAGTGGAGAAATTTGCATAGATATGCGAGTCACAAACAAAATAATAATGTACACCTTGAAAGCCGTCTCTTTTTTCCCCCCCCTAGGTGGGTAATCCGCTCCCAGTCGCTCTGCTGCGTCTGGCCTGTCCTCTATCTAGGCACCTTTGGAAGGCAGGGAGTGTTACAACGTACGTTCGCTTTTCCGGTTGAAGGGTTTGGTGGCCCGAAATTGACTTGGCTTCGCCGACCGCCTCATCTCTAAAAGCATCAGGAGGCTCGCGAGGCGTCCTGGGGCAGGCTCCTACCATCGGGTCAGGGGGCAGGTAGGGCCATCCCCCGTTTAGGGTACCGTATGAAAAATCATACTTGGATAGGTTTGTATATAGTTGTATTTCTCTTAGTGGAAGAGATAACTTTAAGGATGGAAATTTGTAATAAAATGTAGAAACTTGGGATAATATTACTAGTCCTTAAGATGCAAAAAGTAATTATTTTGGCAATATTTTTTTAAAAATATTCAAATTTCTAAGGATTTTATATTGTTTCTCTAAAATTTTGGCAATTTTTAAGGTAAAATAATTTAATTCTATGGAATTTGGGTGAACTATTTTTAGAAAAAATGGAAATTGGTAAATATTTTCTTAGGAAAAACCATGGAAAATTATCCCATTGGCGAAATTTAGTCCCTAAAATAATCTATGATTAGTGGTCCATTTTACCTATTACAGGAGCCCTAATTTGACCTTAATAAAATCATATTAGAATTGTTTTTCCCTCCAATGTTTTTCTAGGGGTAGTTTAACCAAAAATATTTGTGTCTATGTGTGAGATTTTTGGTTTCCTAGTTTATGCTTCCGTTGCATGTTTAGTTGATTACCCATATGTGCTTCTAGTATATAAAGTGATTTTATTTTGAGATAACTATCAGGTGTTGGGTAGGAGAATATCAACATGGTATCATAGGATACCAAGGGTTAATAGAGAATAATCAACAACACAAACAACTAAAAATGTGGATTTTTGTCCAGATTGATTATTTGTTCGAGATTTGAAGAAAGGTTGGTCGATTGTCGTTGGAGGGTTTCTCGACCCGAAGGACAATTTTTATAAATTCCGTGACACAAGTAAACTCGACTCTGAACCAAATTCTCTTGTTTCTCACATTGAAGAACAAAGTTGAAATTGGCATTAACGACTCAGACATCTAAATTTTTGAAGTGTACAATTTTCGTTGGTTTACCTAAATATTTTCCCCCTGGTGGAGTTTGTAAAGGATGTGTTCTTGGAAAGAATGATGAAGAACCCTTTAACTCTAGAGAATCCTGGTCAGAATAGAACATACTGGAGCTGGTAAAAAGTGATCTATGTTGCAGAAATCTACCTTCCTTAGCAGGTGCAGTCATATCTTGACTTTCAGTGATGATCTCTCTCATTTCACTTGGGTTTATTTTTTGAAGAACAAGAATCTTCTCTTTGAACAATTCAAATAATTTGGAGCCTTTGTTGAAAAGAAATGTGGTTGGGTGAATATATTTCATCCAATTATTGATGCAGAGAGGTTTGGATCACAAATGAATGTGACTCAATATCTTGGATATATGGAGAAGGACCTTCATATAGAGATCATGCAATTCAAGGAGGAGAGAGAAAAGAAACAACCATAGGTGGGTTTCAGAGGATAGAAGGCAGAGGAAAGAATAATGTTTTATGGAAGTGTTTGTACGGGTTTTATGTAAATGTATGTGGGTCACAGTGGAGAAATTTGCATACATATGCGAGTCACAAACAAAACAATCATGTACACCTCAAAAATTTTGTTGTTTAGGGGCATTATGAAAAATCATACTTGGTCAGGTTTGCATACAATTGTATTTCGCTTAGTGGAAGAGATAACTTTAAGAATGGAAATTTGTAATAAAATGGAGAAACTTACGATAATATTACTAGTCCTTAAGATGAAAAAAGTAATTTTTTTGCAATATTTTTTTTAAATATTCAAATTTCTAAGGACTTAATATCGTTTCTCTAAAATTTTGGCAATTTTTAAGGTAAAATAATTTAATTCTATGGAATTTGGGTGAACTATTTTTAGAAAAAATGGAAATTGGTGAATCTTTTCTTAGGAAAAACCATGGAAAATTAGCCCATTAGAGAAATTTAGTCCCTAAAACCATCTATGATTAGTGGTCCATTTTACCTTTTATAGGAGCCCTAATTTGACCTTAATAGAATCATATTAGAACTGGTTTTCCCTCCAATGTTTTTCTAGGGGTAGTTTAACCAAAAATATTGGTGTCTATGTGTGAGATTTTTGGTTTCCTAGTTTATGCTTCCATTGCATGTTTAGTTGATTACCCATATGTGCTACTAGTATATAAAGTGATTTTATTTTGAGATACCTACCAGGTGTTGGGTAGGAGAATCTCAACATGGTATCATAGGATACCAAGGATTGATAGAGAATAATCAACAACACAAACATGTTAAAATGTGGATTTTTGTCCAGATTGATTATTTGTTTGAGATTTGAAGAAATGTTGGTCGATTGTCTTTGGAGGGTTTCTCGACCCTAAGGAAATTTTTTATAAATTTAGTGACATAAGTAAACTCGACTCTGAACCAAATTCTCTTGTTTCTCACATCGAAGAATAAAGTTGAAATTGGCATTAACGACTCAGACACCTAAATATTTGAAGTGTACAATTGATAGAAACTCAGAATATATTTGTTGGTTTACCTAAATATTTTCCCCCTGGTGGAGTTTGTAAAGGATGTGTGTTTGGAAAGAATCATCAGGCACCATTTAACTCTAGAAATTCCTACTAAGAATATAACTTATTGGAGTTGGTAAAAAGTGATCTATGTTGCATCAGTCTACCTTCCTTAGCAGGTGTAGTTATATATTGACTTTCATTAATGATCTCTCTCATTTCACTTGGGTTTATTTTTTGAAGAAAAAGAATCTTGTCTTTGAACAATTCAAATAATTTGGAGCCTTTTTTGAAAAGAAATGTGGCTGACCCATCAAGTTCCTGAGATCAAACAATGGTGGTGAGTATGTAAATGATCCTTCTAAATAATACCTACTTTGATCTAGTATTGAATGGAAATGGTTGGTTCCCTCATACACCTCAATTAATTACATTGCATAATGAAATAATCAGACATTAGTTCGAAATGGATAGATGTATTGTCATGGAAAAGATTTGCATCTTCACTTTTCGGCTGAAGTTCTTTATTGTGAAAATTATCTTCTTAATTTCATCTCAACTTGAGACATTCCTTTAGTGACTCCACTCAAATGATGGTATGTGAGGAAGCCATTAGTCGACCATCTCCATGATTTTGGATCTGTTTCCCGGGATCATATTTCTCATGATTGGAGAGATAAGTTTGATGCAAAGGGTCATGCTTGCATCATGATGGGATATTATGATGAGTCTGAATCCTATCGATGACTTGATTGTGTCAAATGACAAATCATCATTATATGAAATGTATGGTTTGATGAGAAGTCTTATGGCATCAATTGTTTGGATTCCCCTCTAGATTGTTATGAGATGATCACCTTGATTTTTTTTTCGACTCTAGTTCCGCTTTTCTACTTTTAAGTACTTTGACTAGACATTCGAACTTTATTTATGTTTCAACTAGACTGTCGATCTCTGAATCGACTAGGTAGTTAATATTTTTTTCGACTAGTTCATCATCTTTATCAATTGAAATTTCTTAGACTTATGACCATCCTCCTAGAGTGAACACTATTTCACCCCTTTCATTTCTACCCAGATGGTCTGCCAAGACCATTGAAGTTGTTGGACTTGATGTTGGTGATATTTCTTCAGAATGAGAAAATTGCAAACAGAATCAACATAACAACATTACATTGATTAGTTGTGTAATTTAAACTTATGATCCTACTACCTACTCCAACGTAGAAGGAAAACCTGAATGGGAGTATCATATGCAGAAAATAATTGGGTTCTTTGTCAGAGAATCACACTTGGGATTTGGTTCATCGAACATAAGGAAATAATGTTGTGAAGTGTCAATGGGTCTACCAGACCAAATTACCTAAGAAGGTAATGTTGAGAATCATAAATCTCACTTGTTTGTGAAATTATTTTATCAACAAGAAGGCATTGACTATACTAATACATTTTCCCCCATTGTGAAGATGAAATCTGTTCGACTAATTCTTTCTCTTGTTTCTTGATTTGGATGGTAGATTGATAAAATGGATGTGAAGAGTTCCTTTCTTCATAGCTACCTATCTGAAGAAATTTTCATTGAATATACTGCTAGTTTTGTGACATATTCTAACCTTGTATGTTGACTCAAGAAGTGTCTCTATGGTTAGAAGAAAGCTCCAAAAACTTGGTATGCTAAGATCGACAATTTCTTTCTTCGAGTTGGTTTCAAACATTATGAATTTGATCATAACTTATATGTACTCCATACTCATGGAAACACTTTTATTATTGGTGTATATGTTGATGACCTTGTCATTATTGGAAATGACATTGATCTCATTCTTAGATTGAAGAAGCATCTCGTTGACTCCTTTGACATGATAAATCTTGGCATTTTGTATTATTTTTTGGGTTTTCAAGTATTACCATTTTGTTATGGTTTTTTTAATTCTCAATATAAATATTTAATGGATATTTTGACAATTGTTAAGATGGAATATTGTAAGCCCTATGCTAATCCTTTTTAATATCAAGTAAAACTGAGAAAAACTTGTCAAACTCCCCAAGTTGATGCTACACTCTATCGAAAATGGGTTGGTAGTCTCAATTATTTTAGTGTAGTCGACCTGACATTTCCTTTTTTGTTATTGTGGTTTCTCATTTTATGCAAGATCCTACAGAAATCCATTCAAAATAATTCAAATGAATTATCCTTTATCACAAGGGTACCACTCATTTCAGTATCCAATATTGTCAAAGTTCATATTCGTTGGTCAACCTCACTGACTCCGAATGGGATGGTGACACTGATGATTGGAATTCCACTTTTTTCTATGTGTTTTTTTTAACACGAGACCATTGGTTTGCTCATCCAAGAAAAATAAGATAGCATCCTTGTTGACTAGAAAAGCATAATATTGTGGTGCCATTCATGGAAGCACAGAGGCAGTCTATATTTGCCAACTTCTGGGTGAAGTTTGATTTCCTATTTAGGATTCAACTATGATCTATTGTCATAATTAGAGTGCCATTGGAGTTGTTGAAAACCATGTTTCCCATAGTAAAATGAAGCATGTTGAGCTCCATGCTCACTATCTGAGATAATTGGTTCATGAGAACGATGTCCCTATTTTCTATTATATACTAGATGATTAGGTAATTTATATCTTCACCAAGCCATTATTTGAAGCTAGGTTTATGAAGCTCAATATTGTTCTTAGGATTCAAGAAGTTGCAATTATGGTGGGGTTCCCTACTGACATAATTTCACCTCCTGAATCACCAAAGCCATGTGTTGATGGGGGTGGTGTTAGAACATCAAATTTTGATGATTCATCACACTTATAAAAGAATCATTCGGTCAGGACATAGACCTACATATGGAAAAATATGGTTGGATGATCGACTAGATCTTTCCATCAGTTGGTCGATTATTCGATAATCCTTTTAGTCAGATAGTCGGCCAGCAGTAGAAGACACTTGTTCAATGGATTGACTAGTCGAGCAACCGACTACGAGTTAGATTCTTAGACGGTT
>JASDQU010689636.1:20712-56065 GCA_032191745.1 Picea mariana | reverse complement strand
AGAGAGAGAGATTATAGCTACAATTGAAGGGAAAAGGGTATGTGGATTCCATAAACCTAGAATATTATGGAATCCACATACCCTTTTCCATAGAATATACTAACTAGATCAAAAAACCAAAGACATGAAATATGGTACTACACATATTATAATATATTATCAAGGAAAAAACAAGCTAAATTCAAATTGAACATTTGAAAAAATATTACAAGTTAAATGAGTACATCAATAAAAAATAACATACTAACCTTGCAAGTTCAAAATCCGGGCTATGTAGATTGAGAATTGGATTTGTTCAACCGGTGGGTGACGGAAAAAATAAACAACGCAAACAAAAGCCAAGAACAGTGTCGCAAAGTCTCTTAAAGTCACTTATATATAGATAAAATAGTCAACTAGCTGTTAACACCGACCAATGAGATAGGCAAACTTTTCGTTGCTATTGCCACGAAATTTCGTCGCTAGAGTGACAAAAATCCCGACTAGGTTAAATTAAGATTTTCATGGATATTGTGACGAACTTTCGTGGCAATATCCACGAAAATCCCGCCCTCTTTAAAAAAATGATAAAACTAGTGGAAGCATGGAAAATTTTCGTGGAATAATCTGCCCATATGTAGTAGTGATGCTTTGATCACATGCTTTAGCATGCAGTGTGTGTGGTCCACCATAAGCACACTTTATAGTTTCATTTCTATATCTCTTTGAAAATTAATTACTTCATGATTGTTCACAATCATTTACATGCAATCTTTAAAAGCATAATCGTGTTGCCTTTTATCATGACAACAAAGCATCCCTGCTCATTTACTCTTTCATCAATATATACTAGCCTTTCCTGAGTAAATAGAACACATCCCCCTCAAGCTATTATTCAAAACAAAAAAGTCTCGTCTCTTCAGAATAGAGTCAACCATGCATCCATGGTATTTATTCAATCATGGCAAGTGCAATTCTTGCCTTACATTTCACTTACTCATGCAATCATACCATGCCTTTAGTATACATATACTCATATATCATACATGTGCATGACTTTCACATTTTAATATCATTCATTCATATCTATTTGGTCTTAATATTAGTCTTCATACTTGGCAACCTTATAATGCATTCAATCCATGCACTCAAGCATATACAAACATAGATAAATATTCAACATGCAAGTTCATTGCTTGCACCTCTTTCCATGTCATTCACACACATCGACATTTCAAACTTCTAAATTCTTCCTCTTAGAGATCTTACAACCATTCTTATGACAGTCTCATAGAAGTACTCAACACTATGTTTCCCTCTCTGTTGAGAGCTTACAATCATTCACATGGAAAGTATCGCAAACATATTCATAATTATGTTTCCCTTTTTACATGAAAACAACCATTAAGAAAACACTCTTGCCTCAACTACTATAAAAGTATTCCACAACCCAGAAATACAATCTGGGAAATTTAAATAGTGCCCAAGGCAACAAGACAACCAATCTAGCTTCTCTTTATGCCTTAAACCATTCTTGGTCAACGAACCTTTTTATCAAGAGAATCCTTTTCTAGGTTTCCTCTCATTGCTACTTGAGCATACCAAGCCATACCTATATGGATACCATCCACCTTTGGATGTTAATATGACCCATTGGTCTTCTAGAAATTCCCCAGCACTTCCTTTACCACATTCAGGATCAACATTTCATTACCCATTCTACCTTATCCTCATAAGGTAATATGCAATCAATATTGTCAACATTTACTTATGCTGCTATAATCATATCATCACTAACCATATAATCTATGACATCACCATATTTTACATCCAATAACAGACTATAATAAGTCTTTATGCATGTTATATGCATGCTCACTCACTACCATATGCATCACAACATATCAATATCTTGCATTTTCATGAATAAACAAGTACTTAGGTCAATAAGTACTTACACTCTCTTTAGTACAATCTTGATCTCATAAGCTGGCTCATGTGTTCATATCACTTGCTTCTTTTACAATGGCTATCCATAGTCCAAGGAACTCCCTTTTTTTTTTTTTTTTTTTTCCTATTGAGATTATTCAAGTAACAAGTTTCACTCATTATGAGTCAAGTAAATTGACCTTACACATTTTCCATTAATCCTCTAATCATGAGGAATTATACATACATGGTTTTCCCTTTTATTAAAGCAACAATTTATTACAGCCAAAGATTCTTTCACTCCATATTCAATTCCTTTAACCACAAGGAATTTTCCTTAAGGGTCTTAGCCCTCATATAAACAATCATCATAAATGTCAGAGGCTCCAGAGGCTCCAACTGCCCATACTTGGAGGCATCATTACAATCACTAGTTTATCCATCCTTTGGGATTAAGAAACYTGTAACAAGACTTTGCAATTTTCATCCATTCACATTCGGTTCAACCATTAGTGCTTGCCAGCATATTCCTACTCATGTAGGAGTAACTACCATAGAACAACAATATGCTCCTTCTGTTGTGAATCAACATGTAACTTTTCYGCTGTAGGAAATTTCGAAATGAAATTTCAATCAAGGAGCTTGTGCCGACAATAGATAAACTTTTATCAATGCAACTCTTTCTAACAAGATTGTATTGGCCTTGTTTTTTTTTTTTTGGACAGAAACAGATAATGGGATTTTATTATAGAAAATAATTGGCAAGCCGTTGGTTCTGTTACATATGAACTTAGCCTAGCTTGAGTACATAGTTACAAGGCCAGGAGGTTATACTCTCCTGCCTGGTGGAGGACAATTAGTTCTAATTTAGTCGCTATATGCGAAGGCTTCTATACAAAATGCCTTCCTTGTAGAGTTATTTGCAGAGGCCAAATCCTGGCCTAGGAGCTGCTTGCCAAATTACTTTGGGCCACCCTTCTTTGACTGATCCCTCTCTTGCTTCCATTCTTTATTCAGCTCCTCTATTTGTTGTTCCAAATTGCTGACCCTTTCTTCAAATTATTTCTTTGGGTCTTTGAGGTCCTTGCACAGTTTCCCCAACTCCTCAGATAGTCCGAATTTGGTGGATGTGATGTCATTTTCCAGCATCTCCAGATGTTTCCCTATGTCGATATCTAAGTTATGGAGGAATTCATCCAAATTTTTCAGCTGATGCCTGAGATGCTGCATATTTGTCTCCAGTGCTGCTAGCCTCTCCTCCTTCATGGGCTTACTGCCAGAGCTTGACGCCATCGCTTCCCTTGCCACTTCTTGACTGCTGCTCCTACGCGAGTTTCTCCTTCCTATGATCGCTATGGTTCTGCTTGCCTTCCTTCCCAATCTTCGACTACTTCTGGACTGCGTGGCTTCCTTCCCTTCAGCTCCTTTTATCTCAAAATCCACAGGTTCACTGCCCCCACATGATATGCACGATATGGTAAGCATGGGATCTTGCTGGGTTTCAACGACCAAATGATGGGTGACTCCATCAGATCTGACCTCCTCCTGAGTGTTTACTATGTTGGATTCGACCCTATACCTTCTAGGACATGACTTGTCCACTTGCCAGCTCGCATCCATGTCTCATTCCAATCTCTCATGGGAGTTCCCAGCTGGTCGTGGTTCCGTTGATTTGTATGGTTTTAATGCTTGAGAGGGCTCCCCTATTGGCCTTTGCATTTTCTAATCCATTCATTCCCCAGAGGACGTGGTAAAGCTGATAAGTTCGAAGCTTTCCCAGGAGGAGATGGATTTTCTCCAAAACGTGTTGGAGTTTTGCATTTTGGGTTTTGTTGCGGAGAATTAAGTCTTGGATTATTAGCTGTGAATCCCCTATTATCACCAGATCCTGGACGTTGTGTATAATAGCTTGGTTTATCCCTTGCCAAAGGGCCAGTGCTTTTGCTTTGTTGTTGGTTTCTATACCAAGTCCCCAGGCAAAATTGAATTCTGGGAGTCTGTTGGGGCCTACCAGTATTCCTCCTCCACCTACCACTCCTGGGTTCCCTTTGGATGCCCCGTCAAAGAATAGGATATACTTATTTTCCTTTCTTTTCCATTCTTCAAAATCTTGCTCCTCCATCCCGATTTCCCATTCTTGCTGGTGTGAATTGTGATGTTTTTGCTGCTGTTGATCTCAGAGATTAAGATGTTAAATCGAGAGTTTCTCTTCCATTTCTAGAGGCCTTGAGTTCGTTGCTTTACAGAAGTAAGGGGCGCTCTTGCCAAAATGGGCCTTTATCTTTATGGCTACCTGAGCAGGGCTGCTTTTGGCTTCTCTAAATAACTTGTTATTTCGTTCGAGCCAGATCTTCCAAAGAATAAATTTTGGGAGAGTTCTCCATAGTGTAGATAGTTGACCCTTTTTTGCTGTCTGAAAAGGACATCGGGAATTCCAATTCCGGAGCAGTGCGATGACTTATTGAGGTAAAACAAGAGTGTCTGGATGTAGTCCAAGGGTTAACTTCCAAACTTCCTTGGAGTAATTGCAGCTTAAGAGTAGGTGGTCTGTAGTCTCCTCTTCTTGACGACAGAGAAGGCATCTGGAGGGGCCTTCTCAACCTCTTCTTCTTAGATTTTTGCTAGTGATTATACCTCTGTGTGTCGTGGTCCAGACATACATATATATCTTTGGAATTGACTTGGAGGACCAGGTGGATTTCCAAATCACCGGATCTGGGGGAATGTGAGGGAATGCTACTATGTAATGATATCCTGTTGCTGTAGTGTAAGGTCCAAAGAATGGTCCCCATCCACTCTTGTCTTTTTTCCTTTTCTTTAAGGGGGATTTCCCTTGCAGCCAGTACTTCATCATGTTCCATTCCTCTTCTAACTCTAGGGGTCTATTGGCAATTTCCCAACTTTTCCAGGAATGGCTCTCATCGTTTTCCCAACGTGAGATGTCCCACATACTGTGTAAATTCTGGAGTCTCATCCACTCTTTAAGTCTGTCAAGACCCTGCTTCAAGTCTAGTGGTGGATCTCCCATGATTGAGTCTTTCCAAACATTGATTTCTTTACCGTTGCCTGGTATCCAAGTGAGGTGAGGTTTAAAGTATCTAAGAGCCTTCTGGCATAGAGAGAAAATTGGGGATCCTTTCTCCACCTTTGTTGGATGATCAAGGCATTTTTTACTTGGGCCTCGAAAGTACTTCTTCCATAACACTCTTTTACTCCAGGAGGAATTTCTAGTGATTATGCGCCATAAAATCTTTGCTCCCAAGGCTAAATTTTGAGCATGGAGGTTTTTAAATTGGAGGCCCCCTTATAGGTAGGGCTTGGTTATTTTTTCCCATCTTATAAGGTGCAATTTCCTCCCTGTCTGCTTCCCTCCCTCCCAGAGGAATCTTCTGAACAACGCCTCAATTTTTTGGATTGTAGACATTGGGCCAAAAGTAAGAAGATTTGTTAAATCATGATGCTTGCTAGCACTGCTTTGATGAGGACCAGTTTGCTTGCGAGGTTTAACCAGTTTGCTCCCTAGGAGTTTATTCGTTTTTTGAGTTTTTCTATCAGCTGGTCCCAATGCAAGGCCTTTGGATTAGATTTGAAAATAGGGACTCCTAGGTATTTAAACTCATCCCAGGTGGTGTAGCCTTCCATTCCTAGTACTCTTGAGATATCTAGCATCTCCCTTGGAGTTATGTTCCATCCAAAGATCTTCCTTTTAGTCAGGCTTATCACACTTCCTGAGACTTCTATGTAGGCGTCTAACTCCTTTTTGAATTTCTTTTTTGTAGGCATACTCGCTCCTCCCATTAGCAGCATGTCATCTGCAAATTGAGCGTGGTTGATGTCTTTTAACCCAGGGGCAATTCTCAGGCAGAGAAGGTTGTTGTGAAGTTGGCCGTGATCCAATTGGAAGATGAGTACAGAGGCTTGGATGGCATAAAGGAGCGGGGAGAGGGGGCAGCCTTGCCAAAGACCTCTGGAAGATTGAAAGAACTTAGTGGCCCTACCATTCACTAGAGGGGCTATCCAGGGGGAACCGATACAAGCTTTAATCCAATTTATGAAGGAGGGGGTGAAACCAAAATTTTCCATGACCTTGAACATAAAATTATGTCCGACTCTATCAAACGCATTTTCCAGATCGAGTTTGATTATCATACCTTTGTCTTTTCTGCGAACGCTTGAGTGCAGGGCCTCTTGAACGAGGATGATGTTATCCACTATATACCTATCTTTTACAAATCCTCCTTGATTTTCCAGGATAATTACTGGGAGAATATTTTTAATTTTGTTAGCTATTAATTTGGTGGGGATTTTGTAACTTGTGTTGCAGAGAGAAATTGGACGAAACCTTTCAAAKTTGACTGCTCCTTTTTCTTTGGGAACGAGAGTAAGAAAAGACGAATTTGTTCCTCCTCCTATCTTGGTGCAAGTCTGAGACTTCCTGATCAGCTTTGTGAGGTCTTATTTTATTATATCCCAACTATTTTGGTAAAATCTGGTTGTGAATCCATCTGGACCTGGGGCTTTGTCTGGGTTCATTTGATCAAGTGTCTCTTTTATTTCTTATTGGTCGACTACCTTGGTTAGCTTGATGTTGACATCTTCATGAATGAGGGCCGGAACTAAAAAGAGTGGGTAGACTTTGGGATCTATAGCAGATCTTTGAGCTTATGTATAAAGAGTTTCGAAGGCTTCTGTCACAACTGCTTTTATGCCTTCAAAATCTGTTATTGTCTGATTTTGGACCTGAATTTCCGTGACATCCTTAAACTGCTTTAGAGCTTCAACTTGTTTGTGGAAGAAGCCAACATTTTTATCCCCTCCTTCTAGCCAAAGGATCCTGAATTTTTGTTTCTAATACTTTTCTTCCTCTCTACAGGTTTGATGCCAATTCCTTTCAAGATGATCTTCTTGATGCAAAGTTTCTTTGGTGATTTCTTGATTTTCCATATCCAGCTGGTGTTTTTCAAGATGTTTTTGGGCTTCTTGGCGAGATAAAGTAGGGTTTGGGAGGGTTTTTTCCTAGGACTTTAGCGCTACCTTTAATCTTCTGAGTTTTTCTTCCCAAACAAAAAAGGCAAAGACTCTTACTATTTCATTCCAGATTTTGGTAACCAGATCCTGGAAGCTATCATCTTGGAGCCAAGCTGGGCTAAATCTGAAAGGGATTGGCCCGAGGTTCTTGTCATGTGAAATATCCAACATGATTGGTTTGTGGTCTGACACACTATGAGGGAGGATGGAGGAGGATGGGGTGAGGCCTAGAAGCATAAAGGTGCTGTGAATTAAGAACCTGTATAGTCTAGCAGCAATGTGCCCTGGTCCTACCCTCTTATTAGTCCACGTGTATTTCCCTTTAGTAGGTTTGACATCTTCTAGCTCCCAATCTGACATGATATCTTCTACCCATTCCCTTGCTGGGTCTTGCACAATGGATCCACATTTTTTCTCGGTTGCTGCTAGTGTCACATTGAGGTCCCCCCTAATAATGATATTTTCCATCTCATTTAGTAGCAGATAATATTTTAGAGTATCCCAGCAAAATATTTTTTCCTCCAAGAGGATAGGTACATAAAGATTGAAGAGACTTACCTGTCGGCGCATTTCTTTGTGAAGAATCTTGGTATAGATCCAATGCTTGCAGGTTTCATATTTAATGAGGTCATACTTCATAGGGTTCTAGAGAGTGTCTATAGCTCCTGAGGCTCCTCTTGCGCTTACTCCTATTCCTTTGCTTGTTTTCCAAACTGCATTTGTTGTGTTGAGGAAGTCTTGTTCTTCCATCATGGTTTCCTGGATAAGAAGGATCTTGGATTTTGAAGTTCTGATGATATCTTTAAGCACATCTTCCTTTATTCTACTGCCAAAAACCCTGCAATTCCAGGAAGTTAGTCTCATGATTTCCCTGGGGGGGAGGTGTGGGCTTCTTGATGGGCCTTGGAGTGCTTTCTTGTCTGCCTAACATTTATCAGCTGTCTGATTGTTGGTTGTGATCCATTCAAGACGTATTTATATGTCTCCTTTTCTCTTTCTTCTTTCTTGGATTTTATGCCTCTGCCTGTTTTTATTGGGGTGATAATGGTGTCACTTGCTCCCTCACTATCACTGTCTGAGGAGACTTCGCCTTCCTCCAATTCTGGCTCTTTGTTCGTTCCCCTTGCGGTTTGTCCTTGCTCTTTCTCCCTTTCTGGTATCGGCTCCTCTCTGGATTTTAGTTTTGAATTCCCTTGCTCCGCTTCAGCTTTTGGTAATTCTTGAAAGGCTTCACCTATTGTTTTCTCTGTTTCTGGATCTTTCCCCCCAAACCTGTTCATTGTTGTTGTCTCTAGCTAGTTTCCTTGCTCCTTGGAATGTGTCGGGCTTGTCTTTTCATTCCTTGGGCCTTTTTCCTTGGATGAGGATCTTCCTCTTCTGGGTTGTTGCCATCCTTCTCCGTTGTATTTCTCCTTGTTTGGGTCTTTAGGGCAGTTTTGCTGAAAGTGGCCATATTCGTGACAATCACTACATTTGAACAAAAGTTGTTCATAATCAAGCTTCTGGTAATGCTGCCAATCTCCAACCTTTAACTTGATTGCCTCTGGGAGATACACCTCTAGATCCACTTCCATGCATATGTGTGCACAGGAATATTGGTCTTTGGGGTCCTCCCTATCAATATATTGACCGAGCCCATTTCCGATTGCCTGGAGTGAAGTGGGATTCCAACAATGGATTGGGAGATTTGGTAGTCTTACCTAGATCGGGATGTCCTTGGGCATTTCCACCGCTAGATCAAAGCTTGGCGTCCAACGGTTCAGGTAGAGCCCTTGAGTTCCCATGAAATAAGGTCCATTTCTAAAGATGAGATCTCGATCTTCTTGTGAGATGAATTCAAAGATAAAGAAACCTCTTCCCATCGCATAACAGGTTACGCTGTTCTTGATTAGCGGGTGCCAGTTTCTTTGGATCCAGTTGTCTATAGACCTGGATGAGGTCTAGAGCCCCATAAACTGTCCTACCAATCCACGATCTGATAGGGAGAATGCTACACGCACATGGTAGTTAGGGGGGAGATCGATCTCCGGGATTGAGTCGAGCTTCTTAACAAATCTTGGGGGAGCGGTTGGGGGAGCTTCTTGCCTTAGGCAGCCAGAAGCTTTTGGAAGGAGTCAGCAGTGGAAGGAGGGGGCAATGACACCCCTTCTCCGGTGGCGGACATGGCTGCAGCAAAAGCGCTCAGAAGTTTAACCCTAGGCGACCTCAGAGACCTGAGAGCTAAAAATGGATCTTTTCCCTCCGTGTAACGACCCTTGATTATTAATTATAATTAATTTAATAATATAATCCTAAAAGATTAGCTAAACTATATTTATGTCTTAAAATAACATTTCTAACTGATTATTATTAAATAGTTGTTCATGATGGTTAATGAATAATTTAAATATTAATTAATTCATTAATTAATAAAAGTATTAAATAAACGATGGATAATAAGATATAATATTAAATTAGGTTACGTATCCCACAAGGGATAACATATTAAATACACGAGGATAAGTAATAAAGGAGGGATAAGGGTATTAACGGCGGGAGGATAAGGGGTAATAAAGGAGTTAGGTAGGGAGTTAATGGGGGAGGAGTGTCGGTGAAGGAGGGATAAGGAAGGAAAGGAGTCGGGGGGGAGGATCATTCGACGGGAGTGGAGAAATATTTTGGGAGCTCTGAGTATTGCAGGGAGAGTGAGATTTTGGGAGTTTGGATTGTAGCAGTGCACTAGGGTTGCTGGGGGTTTTGGGCTCGGAGGGCCAGGATATCCGTTGATATCCTAGGGCTAGGAGCTAACTAGTCGGTAGGGAGGACGGTTTTGGGTAGTGTTCTAAAGAAGCGGGAAGGAAGCAAGCTGCGGACAACATGAAGGATCACTAGCATCAGGTTCAAGTATTTTAATTCAAATTTATGCATTGTTTTAATTAGATTTATTACTCATTGATAAATTTTACTTGCGTAAGTGTTGAGAAAATTTGGAATTATTCTTCTTTTATAAACTTAGTAGAAATTACTATACATTTGGTAGAATTACTAGATGTTAATTTAAAACCGGTCTTTACACTCCGAAGGTATGTGGGCTTGGCCCAGTTAAGCTTTGTTCCACGACTATACCATGTCCTTGCTTGGGTTTGAGCACAAGACCTGACCTTCGTTGCAAGAATGACTTTACCATCTAGCCACCTCTGCTGAACTTAGCTTGTATTGGCCTTGTTACACTAGTCTTGGGGCTGATTTCTAGCCCATCTAGGCATAATGTTGTTTCCTACTCTGATACCACTTTGTAAGACACCCAACCCCCTAAGTACCTTTTTAAGGGATGGGGTATTAAATTTTCGCTTTTCCTCAATCATATCAAAGCCTCATCTAGAGGACACCATCATCTTTTGTTCGTCAAGAGCTTTTCAACGACTGTAGCAATGCTTAAAACCGAGCTCTAGATCAGAAGTGACAATCTCTCCAAGGTTTTTGGAATTTTATTCATTGAGTTCATCTTTAGTGCCACATGACAATCAAATGGTTCCCCATCACTCATGCCATCCTACATGGAACTGATATGGAATTTTCCACTTGACCCATATGACTCCCCCATTTGTTGGTTTGAAGACTTAGTTATTCATCGAAGTCTTCCCATCAGGGTTAGCGGATTTCCAACACATAATCCATTCTGATGGGCTTTCTCCAACCACACACTCCAACAGATCTAACTTGTATATCCAACGACCCTCAGGGTTGGGAGGTCAACGACTTTGATAACTTCGGTGTCACCAACTTACAGGACGTTAATAACCCTTCTCATGCCCCAATTGTATTTAGCTTATGCGAGGCCCTCAAATATCTATGGCTAATATTAAAATCTCGCCTACCACCTTGGTCACTGCTGCCATCATATACATGTGTCCTAACGTGACACGTGGTTCAATATCCACTTGACACATGGAACCATCACAGCGTGCCACRTCACCATAGGGTACAAAGGTTATCTCGATGAGAGATTGACATTTGTGCATTTCTTATAAAACTGATTAAGTTATTTAATTAATATTTTCTTAAAATACCACTCCTCGGTATTCAATTATTTAATCCTCATTAGGGATAATTATTCTTCACTTATCATTTACCCCCATAAATACATTTTTACTTAGCCTAATATACTATCCTGGTAATTAATGTGGACTTACTTTCTCTCCATTTCCTTGGGAATGGTTTAGTGCTAAATTAATTATCGAGGTTATAAAGACATTATAATGCAATTAATTAATTATATCATAATATAGTTAATTGCAATGTAAAGTACCAAAATTGTTTTATGACGTACTTAACTCCATCGTAATGCACCCATGTTGCATTATAATATATATTATTATATTATTAATAAGGCATGTGGGGATTTCAGACCCCGAATTTTGCACACAATTTGTGTGCTCTTTTCCCATTTCTCCTATGGTCAAACTCTGAAAAGGTAATGGATTTAATATTTAATATTATAATATTTATTATTAAAATATATCGGGTCATCACACCTCGAGCAGTCACTCCTCTCTCATTACTCCAATGGCCAATTAAGAAAGAACAACATTTAATATTATAAAATATATGTGGCACCTTATAGTACARACGCTATCACACTCCTATTGTGTGCTCCCCTCTTTTTCCTCTGACAATCAACCTCTGTTATATATATATATAACTCCATTGGCCGACACACTCCAAACGTTCATTCTTTTCTAACCAATCCTCAAAATGATTTTTGCRTATGATGTATAATACATATATAGTTACGTTGAGAAATATGCGAGTACTTATACATCTCCAGGCAYTTTAAATGTTGATAAATAAAGCAAATACTTTAATAATAACACCTTCATGAGAGTAGAGCGTATTGTGTAGAGTGTAATTTCTAAAGTTGGGAGATTTGGCATGGTTTAATCCTTGCATATAAGGGAAAGAAATTCCAAACTTCCCATCTCTCGCGCACCAGAATGGAAATCACATAATTTTAATATATAACTTTCTCAACTTAATATCCAAATTAGTAAGAGATTTGGATGGTAACTTTGGAAATTTTACTAGGGTTTACCATTCTTTAAAATTCATTCAAATTTGCCCATAAAACATATAAATATATAAATGCATATATAAATTTGGGCAATTTTTACTAGTTTAAATTCTTTTCCATAATATTGCATTTCTTGGAGGTAAAATCCTCCATGGTAAAACTATGTTTTTACCATAAATTACTATCTTCCTACTTTCATGCAATTCTTTGCTACTTTTCGAGGAGTAATTACTGTTTTCAATTCGTTCCCCTTTGAACATTAATTTTCTATTTTCCTCGTAGTAATTCCTTTCTTACCAAAGTCCAATGGAACTTAATTAATCACCATGCTTCAAATTCCAAATTTCATTTTTATTTCAAATTAGGAACTTGAATTTTATTCCGCCTTGTTCATTATTTATTTTAAAAATACTTTGGCTTTCTTTAACATTTGTCTTATTCTCTTAAGGCCAAATAGAGATATCAACTTCTCTCTAATTCTGGGACCTAGCAGGTTTTCCGAGCCAATAGAATAGCCAAGGCCAACTGACCAATATTCAAGTTTATAACAACAATTGCATTCCCTATTACCAAGGTTGTTCTGGGAGGACTTTAGTGGCTTAGTCTTTACTTATAACTCAGGGATTTTTCACATAAACTACTATAAGTGACCAGCCAACACTTTATTCATACTTTGAGTGACAAACCATTACTAACCACTTCCCCTTTCAAACCAAGACATGTATAAAAACAACAACAAAATATGTTTTCTAACCTTATTTCAAATTTTATAGCTAGCCAAACAATCAGAGTGACAATTACACTATTTGAATAAGGTGCCAAACTCTTAAAATAACTAGCACATGAATTCCATAATATTTAATAAACTTGTCACGACATTTCAAGGCACAAAAAACACTTATATGAAATTTAGAAATTGATGGCAACTACTGAAGGGTGTGCCACTTTCCACCCCACCATAGGCACAAATGCTCCTGGTGTTTTCACAGTTGTCCACCCTCGATTCAGAGTATGATGCCATGAGAGGAAATTCCTTTACTCAACATATGAGAAAAGATGAAGGCCACTCTAATTCACCTACAAGAACTTGGAAAACAAAGTCTTCAATCCACCATTCAAGGGGGATGCTCTTGTCACAAAGAGCTTCAACAACTGTCATACACAACACAATGGAGGCCTTTCACCACCCAACATTCCCTAAACGCTCTCCCCTCTTAGTTCCTTCGTGATTGCTAAGCTAATCACCAAAATTTCGTAGCCCCGTTTATCAACTTGATTTGAAGACAATTGTCATTGGTTCCTGCACCCAAAAAACACATTTCTTCACTTCTCTCTGTTATGCTAAGAACCAGAAGAGTTTCTTACTCCTCTCCATTAATATTTTGGTCCCTAGACCCAATTGCGTGTGTCCTCTTTTCTTTGCCCACGATTTTCCTTTTTTTCTTTCCTTCTACAACAAAATTTCGTGGGTTAGATCATAAACTTCCAAATGGGTATTATGCCCATACTCTCATTGATTTTTGAGAAGGACTAACCAACCACCAACTTGACTGGTAATTCAATTTTTTTGGGGGTAGAGGATAGTTTTGGGTTTTGAACATTTTTTTTTTTAATTCAGCAGAGTATTGCCTAGAAGTGGTCATCTCAACCATTAATGGTTTCTCTCATCATTCCCTCTCATGACATCGTAATCTGTATAGGCAACACCTTCAATAGTTATTAATTTTTTTTCCTTTTATATTAATAACATAAAATTTTATATCACATCCTTTAGCAAATGTTCAACATCCACACATAACATATCTGTCCATAATATTCTAGCGGTTATATTTATAGGTTGGAGGAAACAAGGGTATTACAATTAGATTGCCAAAAATGCAAATGATCAATTTACCCTACATACCATAATCAAAATGAGGAGAAGTATTTGATCAATTTTCAGATATATACATTTCATTAAAAAATGTTTAATTTATATTTTATTATAAAATTCTAATTTTTAATTTTTTTTATATAAGAATTAAAATTTAATTACATTTGATAGTGTTTTTTTTTTGTAAGTTGGAGATTTCTACTAAAAGGACCTTGCACAGTCAAAAAATATACAATTGTTGACTTAAACAGGTAGTGAGGTGGCTGCATCGCCTAGGTGGGAAACCAATGCATCTATCTGTCAATCCATGACACAGTTTGAAAACTAAGTGCCTATCGTAGCCTATATCCAAAGAGAAAGGTAGAGATCTATGCCTAAAAACTATTAAGCCACTCAGGGCTAAAACAAAAGAGGAAAACCAGAACATAATTGGTAAAAAACTAGTTTGTGAACTTGAGACACCAGTCGTCAGTTTGAACCCGAGTCCAATTGGGTATGCTTCCCTCCCACATTTGTCGTTGGCGCCATAGCCGAGGCCATTATCCCTGGAGCTAGATTCGTGTGAAGTTGAGAAGAAATCAACACCTCAAGGTGCTCCTATCGTCGTTCTCGCAGCTTGCATTTGAACAAAAAATCCGCCAAGTCATGTCGAACCTCAAAGACTAGGTCCTGAATGATTGCAATTGCACTCTGAAGTTCTATGTGTTCATTGCATCGTGCACAGGGAGGCTGAGGCAGAGGTGAAGGTGAAGGTAGAGGCGGGGAGGCAGGAGAATCATGGGAGGAGGCAGAGTGACTAGGAGGAGTAGTCGAAGTGGTCGAGTGGGAAGGTGGCAACTGGGTTGAAGGCGCTTCCTCACTGAGTTCAGGTGCGTAACCAAGTGATTTTCCCTAATTGTAAAACCATTTAACCCTACATGCCTAGGGGGAGGACAGAGGAGGAAGGTCCAAGGTGGACGAGTGAGTAGAGGGAGGTTGCAGGTATGGTTTATGGCGGCGACCACGCCCCTGAGAATTATACTAGTCGGAGCCTCTCTTCAATTTTCCTCTTTGCCTCGACATCAGGTGGATGAAGAGGAGAGGAGGGGCAAGAAAATTTAGTGAGACGAGAGGGACACAATGGAGAAGGGACTGTAAGCCAGGGAAAAATTTTAGAAGTGTAGGAGTCGAAAGGTGACAATGAATGGGATAACCCACCACTGAGAGATATAGCCGGAGGAGCCTATTCGCAGGATGAGACCTGCTTGAGTTCCATCCCATCGTTATAACGTCACCTATGTGGGGGAGCTGGTGCGGGTACTCTGCCCGGAGAATGACCTGCCATGAGTTAACTCCCGTCATAAGTAGTCGATGGTGTTGTGTAGGTGGCAAGGCACATGGGTAGAAGGTGCCAAGTGTACGTCGACCAGGGTTGTGGGAACTATCTTTGCGGTGACACCCCATCCATGGTTTTATAAAATTTGGAGGACATGGGGGTGGGATTTGATCCACTTATGTGTGCACGAGTCACAATATTATTTAATATAATATCTATGGGTGCAACCACACATTCAACCACTACCTCAGGTGCCCCCATGGCTCTAGGTTAGGGCCTCATGGGAATTAAGCCTTGCCCAATGGTGAAAAAATCCTCGATTTTCACCATTGGATCCAATCCCTTTGGGCAGTACATTTGATAATGTTATTAATTTAAACAAAAATTATTTCAATGTCCACCTTAAGTAACACATTTCAATATATATATGTGTGTGTGTGTGTGTGTGTGTGTGTTATTGGGTTGTTATCCTCCTCACTCGGGTTTAGGTCCCACAAGTGACATGTTGAAATCATAATGAGTATATCATTGTTTGTAATGGCTTTGAGAACCTTGAAATGAGGGGACGTATTATGAGGGTTTTCATATAATTGATGTACCATTACAATAATATACTCGTTATGATCAAAATGCTACTTGCAGGAATTGAACCCAAGTGAGGAGGTTAACAATAATTCCTCCCAACCACCTAAGCTAAACCTAATTGACTATATATATATAAAGAATTCATAAATAATCAATGATCTATTAGGTGGTTCCGCTCGCGTATATGATTTTCGGGGTTAGATCGGTGGATCGAATCTGTGGTCTCTCATGCACGTGGAGGTAGGATCTTTCTCGCTTAATGTCTTTTGGTAGGATACGTGGACGGGTGGAGGTCCAATTCTGTGTCGACATCTATTCTCCGACAATTTTAAACCTTTCTTCCGACATCTTGGCTATTATGTAGTTATGGAGCTCGATGCTTTGGATTATGGAGAAGATCTGATCCCATTGAACATAATTTTCGTATTCAACCTCTAGTTTCTCACATGCTAGAGGGGTAGGGGGCTCTTTTTCTGGAATATTTTAAACCCTTCGGTGAGCCATGCGACAAGGCGGAAGGTGGGGATCCTTCAATTATCCCGACTTCTAGTCACATGGCATAAGGGTCTATGCTCACAACTGATACTTTGTGCCAGTTTTCGCATGCAAATGGAGTAATGTCTCCTTCCCATTCACAGCTATTGATGTGACTGGAAAACATGAGGAATTAACATTAGATCTAAATTCATTATCCCCACCTCCTTGCCTCGTAAACCTTGCTAATATTCCATCTCCTCTCTCCCCAGTGGCAAAGTAGAGATGTAGAAGGAGGGGGTGCAACAGAGGATTAAAAATGCATTAGAGCCAGGCAGGGAAAAAGATCCACGGTCGTAGACAAGGAATACCTCCCAATAATTATGGGAAAAACTTTGGTCAGACAATTTTGTGGGAAGATAGTCTCAACAACCTCCTTAAATTTTTTTTTCTCTGAAGAAGGCACAACCAATATTTTGGGAAGAGATTGGAGTTGGGGCCCCTCTAGGCTTGTGATTCAACTGTGGTCCATTGATTTTGACACAATGCGAGCATCAGTGGCAGTGCATATCCTGTGGGAAACATTACCTAGCCTCCCTCTAGTTTTTTGGAATGAGCCCTCATTGATAGCCATAGGTAACAAGATAGGAAGGTTCTATAGTTTGGAGCAAGGTTGGGAATCAAATGTTGATCAACGCTAGGCTTGGGTCTAGGTGGAAGTTGATCTTCGAGAAGGGGTTATTGGGGATATTCAGTTGGTTTTTGGAGAAGAAGTTTGGAGTCAGAGGCTGGACTATTGGAAGCTGCCATTTCAGTGTTTCAACTGTCATGATGTAGGGCATATGCAATCTCAATGCGTCAAGGTTCTTCTAAAGGCTAGACGCAAGAGAAGGTTTTGGATTCTGAAGTCCAGGGTTCAATATGGCATTGGTTCGATAATTTTACCACCAATACAACATGACATGAAAGTAGATCTCTCCTCAACATTGAATGCAAATCCAGAAGATGACCCAATGAAAGCTTCTACTTCACCTTTTGGTAAGAATTTTCTTTGTATTACATACTCCTCCTTTTCTCATGTTCCCCCTTCTCATTCAATGGAAGATAAGGACAGACCCACCCTTTCCCCTAAATCCAGGATGAAAGAAGCTTGTCCTCAGATGATATTATCCCTTGCCCTTCTCTTGTCACCCTAGGATCCCCTCCTCTTGCTTTGTTCATCCCTGGAAAGACTCTTCAAAGCAAAAAGGTTAGAGCCTGACCCTCCTCAGTCAGTGGACATATTTGTTCCCCCTTTCAATGGTTATGCTCTCAAGTTTAGGGTTAGGCTCAAAGATGAGTATTTGACCAAAGGAGGTTTATCCCTTGAACCCCTTCACCCCAACCCTGTAGGTAGAAAATACCATTTGTATAAAAAGAAACAGAAGGTTGTGAAAGATATTAAAAAAGGAAAGCAAGCAACGATTGAGATGACCCTTGGAGAAGGGAAATCCCTTAAAAGGGTTACCTCATGATTGTTCTCTCCTTCAATGCAAGAGGGGTTGGGGCGCATGTAAAAATCTAGCTCTCAAAAGGATCATTTAGAGACATAAACTAGATATCATCTTAGTACAAGAAACCATGGTGGAAGGGGTTCTTGCAAGAGTAGTCTTTGACTCATGGTTAAAAAAATTGTCATTTTGTTCTTTAGATGCAGATGGACAGTCGAGAGGATTGCTTACTGGATGGAGCCCAACTTTAAAATCTCACTTAGAGTCTGTCCAAAACTCTTTCATATCGGTTCAATTGGAAGTAGTAAATTTAGGTATTAGGATCACAATGTTGAATATATATGGGTTGTATGTAGACCGGGTCCCTTTTTGGGAAAGACTTGCAACCTTTAAGGCCTTGGAAGATCCTTATACTCTGATAGGAGGTAATTTAAATCTTACATTATCTACAAGAGAGGTTTGGGTTGAAAACACAAGCCCATACATTCAAAGCAGTTTATTTATGTCGTTTTTTGAGAAACATGGTCTTGTGGATGTTGAACCACCTAAGATGGTTCCAAATTGGAGAAATTTTTGCGTTGATGAGGCAATGACTGCTAAAAGGTTGGATTGCTTCCTAGTGTCAGAAGCTTTGATGGACAATTCCTTTATCTTAAATTCCTGGGTATCTTTAGGAGGACTTTCTAACCACTTTATAATCCTTTTTTCAAATGGCCTTGGGGGAAGAGAAGCCTCCCTCTCTATTCAAGTTCAATCATACATGGCTTCTCGAGGAAGATTATAGGAATTTGGTTAAGGAGATGTGGAAAGTCCAATTCCTCATGTTCCTTTATGAATCAAATGACAGACAACATAATGCACATTAAAGAGGTCACAAATCAATGGTTTAAATCCTATAAAGAAAAGATGCAAAATATGTTAAAAAAGGCAGAGAAGGAGATTGACCGACTATATTCAAACATAGCAAAGAGCCCATTTTCTACTTGTAAATTATTATGTTTATATTTTATGGAAGGAACTGAGTATTCCATATTGGAGAAAGAAGAAGCTGCATGGTGCTTAAAGGGCCCTGCTATTTGGTTAAAGGAGGGGGATAACAACTCAAAATTCTTCCACCATTATGCAAATTATCAGAAAAATATAAACATGATTTGGGAGATTAAGAAGTCGAGTGGAGATCGAGTTCAAGAATTTAAAGAAGTGGCCAAGGAAGGCATTTATCACTTCCAATCGATGTTCACGGAAAATAATCGGGGCCCAATCCAGGAATCCTTAAAGTTATATCCAAGATTCCAACAATTTTCTTTGTTGAAATGAACCAGGTGTTGGAGGAGAAGGTTTATGAGTCCGAAGTCCGAGCGATGCCCTCCTCCATGAAAAAAGGTAAGAGTCTTTTTCCCGATGGTTTCCCAATAGAATTATTCATCGGATTTTACGACTTGATAAAATAATATTTTTTGAAGGTGGCAAGGGATTCTTTGAGATCTAGGAAGATGCTGGGTGCTCTAAATTCCACCTTCCTTACCGTTATCCCAAAAAAATAAGATGGAGAAAAATTTGATCACTATCCTCCTATATCGTTCTACAACGTAATCTATAAGCTCATGGCAAAGATTATCTCCATAAGGATTAAACTGATTTTGAGGTAAGTCATCATCAAAGAACAATTTGGGTTCTTGCAACACAGGAAAATCCACGATGCAATGACAATAACGTAGGAGGATTTACACTCTATTACGTTATTCAATCAACATGCAACTATCCTTAAGTTGGACCTCTCAAAATCCTACAATCATGTCAATTGGACCTTTTTGATATTGGCGATGTTAAAAATGGGAATGGACCTTTCGACTGTTAATTGGATTATGGGATGTGTAGAATCCATCTCCTTTGTTGTGCTCGTAAATGGCTCCCCTTCAAGATTTGTTTGGGCCACTAGGGGGCTCAGACAAAGGCTCCCTTTGTCTCCTTTCCTTTTGCTTATCATTGAAAATGCTTTGAGCAGGTTGATTCACGATGTGAGATCCAAGGGAAAATTTTAGGGGGTGAATATTTCCGATCAAGTGTCTATCACTCATATACTCTTCATGGACAATGTGTTGTGCTTCTCTTATGGGTCCTCGTGAGACTTCTCATTGTTGCAGGGAGTTATGGACTTATACTGCAAATCTCCAGGCATGGATATTAATCGCGAAAAATCTTGTCTCATCCCGTTTAGTCTATTAGAACTCTCTCTGTTGGCTAGATTTTCTTCTCCCCTTCCTGCGAAAGGAGTTGGACATCAGGTTTAAATACCTAGGTTTTTTTTTGAAACAAAAAACATATAAACATGTAGATCAGATGTGGCTGTATAAAAAGTTGAAGTGTGCATAGGACTTTGGGTAAACAAGCACCTCTCTCGTGGTGGTCGCCTAACTCTGATAAAATGAGTACTTGAAAGCATTCCGGTATTTTGGACGTCTATAACAGTGGTACTGAAAGACATTCTTACTAAAATAAAAAAATATGTTCTTTCATTTCTTATGGTCAGGATCATGACCCTCAAGAGGCATTCCCCTTGTCAAATGGATTCGGGTGGCATTTTCTAAGAAGTTAAGAGGGTGGGGTTTAAAAAATATCTACCTATTTACGCTTTCACTAGCAGCCAAGAGCTTGTGAAGGCTCACACATAACTCTGCCCTATGGGGAAAATTCATGAAGTCGAAACATCTTCAGGATATGCCTATCGAGTAATGGTATCATCATCTGAGAAAGTCCTCAACTAGATCAAATGTGTGGAGAGCTCTGGTAGCAGATTTCCCATTGGTGGGATTGTGGACAATATGGAAGATAGGTAATGGGACAAAAGTTAGAATAGGACAAGATCCATGGATGGGCGCTAGGGAGGATTATCATCTTTTTGAAGCTCTATTATGATTGCTCTAGGATGCTAGCATCCTATCTCTTTAGGATGAAAAATCCCAATCTCCTCAAGTCAACAATAGGTAGGGATGGAAGAATGAAGAGGAGTTGGGATTGAAGGGATACTTAGCAGCGGAGTGGAACTCCTATGTAGGAAAGTTGGTTGCAAATTTCATAAATATGAAGGAGGAGGAGGACTCCATTTGTTGGTCCGTAATGCAACCACATGTCACTATACTGCAGATTTGGGGTATGTAGCCATAATGGAAGCCAATTTATTTGGGGATAAGCAATGGTGGTGGAAAATTACCTGGAAACTCCATGCACCGCTGAAAAGTAAAATTACAATGTGGCTAGCACTCACCAACAAACTTCTAACTTGGGAAAAATGATTAAAGCGAGGCTGGATTGGCCCTATTCG
Source organism: Picea mariana (assembly GCA_032191745.1). Taxonomy (NCBI): domain Eukaryota; kingdom Viridiplantae; phylum Streptophyta; class Pinopsida; order Pinales; family Pinaceae; genus Picea; species Picea mariana. Next base: position 35,020 of record JASDQU010689636.1, on the reverse strand, counting down.
ATTGCATTTATGCAAAAATAACGAGGAAAAAAACACTCATTTATTTATTTTGTGTCCTTATACAATGAAAGTTATTAAGATACTGTGGAATAATAAAAGCATAAGGTGAATATAGGGTATCATACCATATAAGCATGCATGCGGGCATGGCTGGAGGACAATTTGGTAGAACACGTGGAAGGCATTCCTTACATTTTGGTCAATATTATATGGTGGTATCACAACAGTAGAATCTTGAGAGACATGCCCATTTCCCCACAGGTCATGACAAACTCGATCATTAATATCTTGAAGGAGTTCAAGGTTTTAACAAAAGGGAAAAAAGAGCAGAATCTGTCTATGCCTGCACTGGATATAAAATTCCCATGGGGCTTCTTCGATGGCGCAATCTAGGGCCGCCCTCCATCTTCAGGGGTTGGGGTCATGTTGTTTTTAAATCAAAATCATTATATGCATATCCGATACATTCCTGGAAGAGGTAGAAACATCATAGCCATATTTATTACTTTAAGGAMTTTGCCGGCTATCGTTATGGAGAAGGGAGTTAAAAAACTATAAGTAATGGGAGATTCAAAGCTCGTGATTGAATAGGCCCTCAAGAAATACAAAGTGGAGAATGTATGTTTAGGGCCATTGCTGGAGGAGACGAGCATTCAAAGGAGGCATTGTTCCTTCCTTTTGGTGCTTTTGTTTTTTATGAATTTATCAATGGTGAAGAGATGGAATCGATGGAATTCCACCTATAATTTTATGTGAATGGACATCAACTTGCAGATTGTACATAGGTGTATTTTTATATTCAGACTTTCTGAAATGTATGTAAGTATGGACAATATATTTTTTGATACTATGGGTAAGGGAGAACTAGTATTTTGTATAGACAATATAGTTATGGACATGTAGCATATATGTTTGTTTAAATATATGAACCATCCTTTTTATTGGATTGTAATATGTATATTCACCTCTCATGAATATAAGATTTTTTCTACAAACACACACACAAAGAATTAATGTAAATCCATCTTAACTCTTAATATATCATGTGTGGAGAGGGATCCAATCCCTTGAGGTGATTTTTTTTATATATTTAAAAAACTAAATAAAATGTTTGGACCAAAAGGGATTTGATCCCTCAATGCATGATAAATCTAAAGTTAAGACGGATCTAGGTCGATATACATCAATTTAACTTCTAAACTTTTATTATTATTATTATCTAGAATAAATTCTCATAAATGATATGTTCAATTTTCAATAAGTATATTGTTATATTAGTCTTAAATATGGAAAGGTACCACACACACAATACATAAAGAATTAACATAAATCCATCTTAACTCTGAATCTACCATGCATGGAGAGGGATCATGTATGGAAAGGTACTACACACACAATACATAAAGAATTAACGTAAATCCATCTTAACTCTAAATTTATCATGATGGAGAGGGATCATGTCCCTTGAGGTGATTTTTTTTTATAAAAATATTTAAAAAACTAAAGAAAACGTTTGCACCTAAAGGAAATTGATCCCTCAACACATGATGAATCTGGAGTTAAGATGGATCTAGGTCAATATAAATCAATTTAACTTCTATTTTTATTTATTWTTATTATTATTATCTAGAATCAATTCTCATAAATGAYATGTTCAATTTTCAATAAGTATATTGTTATATTAGWCTTAAATATGGAAAGGTACTATCTTTGAAATAAATAAAAAATTTGTGTGTGTGTATATATTTTACTTTGGAATAGAGCCTAGGGAAACCCACCGGGCACCTCCCCTCATTTCGAGGATGGTACCCAGGGTAAACCAGATTTTGTAGAAAGTCGAGGTTTTTTCGATAGCTTGCTCATTTAAGAGCTTAACATGTCACTTGTGGGAATTGAACCTGGGTGGGGGGAAAACACCCCTCAGCACAAACCACTCAGACTAAACCCAATTGACAGACACACACACATATAATAATAATAATAATAATAACTTAATTTTAAGATTAAATATAATAACTTTAAAATTGTTTTTTTTTTTTTGAGAAAAAATCATTGTATTGATATATTGAGTGGAAATCGAATACACATTAACAATCCTTATGAGTTTGACTCTTAAAACCATCCTTATACATGTCTTTGTAAAACAAATTGTTCTAGCATCATACTGACGCTAAGACAAAACCATGAGACAAACCCTCTCTAACTTTACACAAACAAAATATAAAACACAACCAAAAATCCATTCATCAAAACAATTGTAAATGTATCAAATCTATAAGAGTACGGTCCTTAATCTCTTGAATAACCGAACAACCTTCCTCCGAAATGAGTGCTTCCTTTGATAATTGATCAATTTTGTGGTTGATTTCTTGGTAGCTATGAGCAAATGGCACCTCTTCAATAATTACTTTCTTTCCCATAATCCTATCCAAAATAGTCCCCAACTCCAAGTTAGAAATGTTACTTTTACCATTTGCCCAGTCCATCAGAATTTTGGAGTCACCAAAGACCTATAGCCTGTTAACCTGCCTATCGACTACAACCTTAAGTAGGATCCAGAGGGCATAGAGTTCTGCTATGTTGTTTGTGCCCAAACCTGCCCCATACTTTAGTAAAACGTAATTAACATTATCTATATAAAGAATGGTCCCAACTCCATAAGATCCTAGAGTACCCTGGCATGCTCCATCAAAAAATCCCCAAGGCTTAGTGTGATCGATAATCGGTTCTTGAAGGCTTCTTGGAATAATATTCTTTTGTTGCTTCCTTCCTTCCCCATTAGAGACTCCAATGTGATGTGCAAGTCTTTCTAACTGTGCCTTCTTATCTTAAAAAATTAACTTGTTTTTGGTTAACCAATGCCCCATAACACATACCTAGGTAGTACTCTATGTGACGAAGCATATTTATCTGTCATCCAGAATTCCATACATTTTATAATATTTAATTTATCCCAATGAATATGTAATTTGAAACTATTAGAAATTTTCATCCGGTGAACTTACAGTAAACAAATAAATGATCCACAAGTTCACAATCATTTTTACACAAGCAACACCCAATCCAATTTCTCTTTTGACTATTATCCCACGTTAAGATTTTATTAATAAAAAAAATTAAAATTTTATTAATAAAAAAAAAACCATAAGAAAATTCTAATTTTTAAAAGACATGCTAACTTTCATACAAACTTCCAGTGCCACGGGCTCACATCGCATAATCCTTTACCAATTTTGATTTTATGTCCTAACTTAATTGTAAACACCCCAAGAATCTATAATCTATACTTAAATTTTTTATTATCCATATGTAAAAAAAAATATTATCTATATAATGTATTCACAATTATTAGTTACTATATTATCATAATAACAATTCTTTCTTATAAAAAAAACTAAAATAAATATTTTATATTTTCCCCTAACCTTTTTACATAAATATTCATGAAGTTGTTTTCTTATAAATGAAACCCGGCCAATTTAATTTAAAAAAAAATCATACTTTGGTTGACCTTTTCTATCACTGTAAATTCGAACTCTTTATGATTGATAAGACCACCATGGGTACAAATTAAGGTTTGAAATAGAGACATCGCCTTAACCACATAAGCCAACCCATGGGTAACTACAATGTTATGTGGCCCACAATTTTGTAATGAGTTCATTGAAGTAGACTTAGTTGACTTCAATGTAATCCATAAGAATGGGATGAGTTCATGAAGTAGACCATATCAACATTAACCAATCTGATCTTCATCTTTATCATTGATGTTATGTATTATGAATTATATAAATATTTATATTTAAAACAATCATAATGTATAAGTTTAGTTTATTCAACTATGATTTGTATAAAATAATTAAAATACAAATTATAATTGAATAATTTGTCTTATGACACTATTAAAACATTACAAAATTGATTTTAATTTAAAATCCTTATTTTTTTGAATTTTTTTATTGACCACTTTTTGTGAGACACTATGAGTTCTTTCGATTCTTCTGATCTCCTTTGCCCAGTGATTTGACATGTAAAATCTACGGAGGTATACATACCCTACCCCCTTTTGGATTTGAACTTGTAACCTTTTAAGAGGAAACACATATTCTTAACCATTAAACCCACTAATAATGTTAAAATAATGTTAAGACAATTTTTTCATATATCAATTCAAAATTAATTATTTAATATATTCCCTTTAAAAAAATTAACATAAAAACTTTTCAACGCATGTCATTCCCTTCCTTCAAACAAAAAAACAAACAACATTTGTATAACATCACATTGAAGAATCCAAATTGTGCATTTTAAACAATGTTTGCACATGGCCTTTGATTTTTGAAATTTGCTATGCTCACAATTTAAGATATTTAAAGTTGTATATAATAGTTAAGAATTATTATATTCTTTAGCATGAAAACTTTATAATTAGGAACATTAAGATGTAGTGCGTCTTACTTATTATATTGTTTAGTGTGAACTTAATAATTATGAATATAAAGAGGTAACATATTTTATTTGGTTGTGTTTTGTAATAAATAATATAAAGAGGTAATATATTTTATTGGGTTGTGTTTTGTAACCAAATTTTGAGTTAAAATGCATTTTTTTTAAATATAATTAAATAATAGTATAAAAAATTAAACTATTTTTTTTTTAATATAATTAAATAATAGTGTAAAAAACAAAACTAAATTTTTTATTACAAAATAATATAATTTAAGTAAGTTTTAATTTAAAATTTAAATGGAAGATATATTATAATCAAAGTGTGTATGTTTTTATAGTTCGTCATTATGCTGTTTGAGATTTTTCAAAATAAATTGTGGATAGATTTTTGAAACGTCCAAAGTTTCGAGTGGACACTCCATCTATCGATGGTCCCTGATGATGGGTGCAATGTCCACTGGAAATGTTGGAGGTTTCAAAACCTCATCCACAATTTATTTCGAAAAATCTGATTATTATATTTATAGGTGGATAATGTTAATAAATTAAAAATTAAAATTAAAATAAAAAAAAAAGGTTTATTTTAATTTTGGATTTATTAAGCATTGAGAGTGATTAAAAGAAATTGAGATGTAAATATATTGTTGTTTAAAATAATCCCAATTAAGTTTTACATCAATTTATTTTTTATACCTTTGAGTGTTTAATAGACCCTGAGTTAAAAAGGATCTATATTGGCATGTAGCCCAAGGGGTTAGCTCAACCATTTGTCACGAATGTTGTTAGAGATTTGGGCACTTCAATACTAGCAAGCTTTTGAGTCGAATCTCCTATGTATGGTACACTAGTCTACGTTGACGAGTTTACTAGGGATGCCATCTAAGATTGCCGGGAAGCATCTTTTGGGGTTCCCACAAGGTTTTCCTCGGAAAAAAAGGATCTCTGATGGGGGCACACATGCATGTGTGTGTGTGTGAAGTTGTGGATGAGTGGTTGGGACGGGGTGTCGCCATGCAAACAACCCATATTCAAACCTCAGTGGGTGCAAAGTCCTTATGTGTGTGTGAGAGAGGGAAGGTTTTCAACCTCCCGGATTTGCTTTCCCTTCATCATCAAAGGAACTTAACACATGTCCAACTAACCAAATTGACTTAAGTGCATAATAATAGGATACTTTATAAACCAAATTGATATAAGTGCATTAGATATGTATGTATGTATGTATCATATTATCATGCACTTAAATGGATATTACTAACCCAAAGGGATAGCTTGATTGATTCTACCCTTTCTACTAAGGCATAATGTCTAGGGAAGTCACAAGATCCATTCCCATCAAGTCCTATGTAATTACCAACCACTATTTCCAATGGTTCTTAATATCACCCTCCAACCAATAACTTGTGGAAAGGGGGGGAATTTGCACAAGCTTCCTTGCTCGAAACAAGCATTGTACCATCATCCTCACTTTTAATGCTTAAGTGTGAGAGGACGAGGGGGATTTTTTCTCTAGAAAAATATATGTGATGATAATTATATCAATGTCTTTTAATGTCCTTTAAAACTACCTTGATCTATAGGATCCATACAAGAGAGAGTGAGCATAAGAAATTAAAATCCTAAAATTGCTTATTTATACAGTTGTTTCAATGTGAGTATAAATTCACAATAAAATCTCCAAGCCTAGTTTGGATGTCTTGGTTTGAGATTCACGAACCAAATTTTAATTGCAAATATCAGTATATGCACATCTAATATCATTGTAAAAAGGGTACCTTAGAAGGAAATGAGCTTCATCTTCAATCTCTACTAAGTTGCATAGATTACATATTCTTTTTTCCCAATCAGTTTTCAAAAGGGTCCATCTATCAGTTTCTCTATGGAGCACATGTAAGTTAATTCTTAGTTAAGCAATCCTCATTTTTTTTCTTGAGGCTTGCAATCTTATTAGGGTAAGAAGGGTATTCAAGCTTGGGATTGGGGTTGATTATGTCTTTGATACTTTCATCACTCAATAGGAATTTAAACACTTTATTTTCCAATTTAGGTTTTTTTCATTGGAGAGGGTTATATTATCTTGGATGTCCCAAAGCTTCAACCTTTTATCAAAGTCACTTTCCAACCTCTTTTTAGACAAATATGAGCTAGGTACAATTGTAGGCCCATGATGGGAACTGTGTCTTGGTCAAGTTTATCCAACTTGTGTTTGTACAAAATATTATGTTTTAGGCTTCACATTCAATGGGAACATATCAGCATCCATGAGGAGAATGGGACATGGAGTATTGTTTTTAATTATGAGGTTGCAAGTAATGAATTGTTTGTGGATTTTCTCATTTCTATTACAAGTTTCATCACATATGTTTCCACCCCAAATCTAACTATCCTAGAGGTTCATTAGCAATACGAGGCTAGAGAAAAGTCATTTATTTATATCCCAATGTCAAAGTCCCGCATCTTTACAATGGGTTTCCAAGCTATAATCTGTCTTCCATCTTTCAAAAAAAAAAATCAATACCGAGATCCCAATTAAGTTTATGATTGAGATTGACACCTAAGTATTTATAGGAGTGGATCATCTCTTTGTTAGAATATAATGGATGTGCTTGTTTAACTATAGACAATATCACTATTGTCACCCAACCATAGGCCGAAGCCACCCCCGAGCACATTAACCTTGACAAAGAATCATTCCGGAAGCAAACCCTAGGCTAGATAGCCAAACAAGATAGCGTACCTCTCTCCAAGGATAGCGCACCAAACATGAGTAACAAGAGCTGATCAGAGAGTCAAAACCATAACTAAGAGAGAGTCCAAGCCAAAACCGAAATCTTGTAGCTGCAGCAGCTGCAACGACAACTCTTCTCCGAGCTTGCACACAAACTAGCCAACTGCAGTGCACACAAGTGTTGCTTCTGCAGTTCTGAGAATGCCTGCCAGAATGAAGACTGGCCTCCTGTGTTTATACTAAAACTAGTAAACTGCCTGGGCCAACTTCTCATTTTGGGTGCCTATTTACTTAGCATATAATATTTCCTTTAGCCGACTTCTCCTCTTGGAGGCTAATAACCTAATAAAAATTATCCTCTTGAGACAACTTGTCTTCTAGGGTTATGAGCCAACTAATTAGGGTTTCTTCTTGCTTCCTAGAATATTCTATACTCGTCAGGTTGACACATGGAGGTAAATACCTCCCGCAACTACCATAATATCAACACTCCCTCCCAACTAGGGAGGTATTTGAAGGTAATGGTCTTGAGCACAAACATACCATTTACCCGGTAGCATCAACATAGCCGTATAGACTATCTCATTGCCTTCCTTCCCAATCTTCGACTGCTTCTGGACTGCGTGGCTTCCTTCCCTTCAGCTCCTTTTATCTAAAAAATTCACAGGTTTGCTGCCCCCACATGATACACACGATCTGGTAAGCATGGGCTCTTGCTGGGTTTCAACGACCAAATGATGGGTGACTCCATCATATCTGACCTCCTCCTGAGTGCTGACTGTGTTGGATTCGACCCTGTACCTTCTAGGACGTGACTTGTCCACTTGCCAGCTCGCATCCCTGTCTTATTCCAATCTCTCATGGGAGTTCTCAGCTGGTCATGGTTCCATTGATTTGTATGGTTCCAATGCTTGAGAGGGATCCCCTATTGGCATCTGCATCTGCTGATGCATTCATTCCCCAGAGGACGTGGTAAAGATGATAAGTTTGAAGCTTTCCCAGGAGGAGATGGATTTTCTCCAAAACGTGTTGGAGTTTTTCATTTTGGGATTTGTTGTGGAGAATTAAGTCTTGGATTATTAGCTGTGAATCCCCTATTATCACCAGATCCTAGACGTTGTGTATAATAGCTTGGTTTAGCCCATGCCAAAGGGCTAGTGCTTCTTCTTAGTTGTTGGTTTCTATACCAAGTCCCCAGGCAAAATTGAATTATGGGAGTCCGTTGGGTCCTACCAATATTCCTCCTCCACCTGCCACTCCTGGATTCCCTTTGGATGCCTCGTCAAAGAATAGGATATACTTACTTTCCTTTCTTTTCCATTCTTCGAACTCTTGTTCCTCCATCCTGATTTCCCATTCTTGCTGGTGTGAATTGTGATGTGTTTGCTGCTGTTGATCTCAGAGATTAAGATGTTCAATCGAGAGTTTATCTTCCATTTATAGCAGCCTTGAGTTCACTACTTTACAGAAGTAGGGGGCGCTCTTGCCAAAATGGGCCTTTATCTTTGTGGCTACCTGAGTAGGGCTACTTTTGGCTTCTCTAAATAACCTGTTATTTCATTCGAGCCAGATCTTCCAAAGAATAAATTTTGGGAGAGTTCTCCATAGTGTGGATAGTTGACCTTTTTTTGTTGTATGAAAAGGACATAGGGAATTCCAATTATGGAGTAGTGCGATGACTTCTTGAGGTAAAACAAGAGTGTCTGGATGCAATCCAAGGGTTAACTTCCAGAATTCCTTGGAGTAATTGTAGCTTAAGAGTAGGTGGTGTGTAGTCTCCTCTTCTTGAAAACAGAGAGGGCATCTGGAGGGGCCTTCCCAACCTCTTCTTCTTAGATTTTTTCCAGTGATTATACCTCTGTGTGCCATGGTCCAGACATACATATATATCTTTGGAATTGACTTGGAGGACCAGATGGATTTCCAAATCGCCAGATCTGGGAAAACGTGAGGGACTGCTGCTATGTAATGATATCCTGCTGCTGTAGTGTAAGGTCCAAAGAACGGTCCCCATACTCTCTTGTATTTTTTCCTTTTTTTTAAGGAGGATTTCCCTCACAGCCAGTACTTCATCATGTTCCATTCCTCTTCTAACTCTGGGGGTATATTGGCAATTTCCCAACTTTTCCAGGAATGGCTCTCATCATTTTCCCAACGTGAGATGTCCCACATACTGTGTAAATTCTGGAGTCTTATCCACTCTTTAAGTCTGCCAAGACCCTGCTTCGAGTCTAGTGGTGGATCTCCCATGATTAAGTCTTCCCAAACCTTGATTTCTTTACCATTGCCTGGTATCCAAGTGAGGTGAGGTTTAAAGTATCTAAGAGCCTTCTGGCATAGAGAGAAAATTGGGGATCCTTTCTCCACCTTTGTTGGATGATCAAGGCATTTTTTCCTTGGGCCTTGAAAGTACTTCTTCCATAACGCTCTTTTACTCCAGGAGGAATTTTTGGTGATTGTGCGCCATAAAATCTTTGCTCGCAAGGCTAAATTTTGAGCATGGAGGTTTTTAAATTGGAGGCCCCCTTCTAGCTAGGGCTTGGTTATTTTTTCCCAACTTATAAAACTACCTTTAATGTCCTTTAAAACTACCTTGGTCTATAGGATCCATACAAGAGAGAGTGAGCATAAGAAATTAAAATCCTAAAATTGCTTATTTATACAGTTGTTTCAATGTGAGTTTAAATTCACAATAAAATCTCCAAGCCTAGTTTGGATGTCTTGGTTTGAGATTCAYGAACCAAATTTTAATTGCAAATATCAGTATATGCACATCTAATATCATTGTAAAAAGGGTACCTTAGAAGGAAATGAGCTTCATCTTCAATCTCTACTAAGTTGCATAGATTACATATTCTTTTTTCCCAATCAGTTTTCAAAAGGGTCCATCTATCAGTTTCTCTATGGAGCACATGTAAGTAATTCTTAGTTAAGCAATCCTCATTTTTTTCTTGAGGCTTGCAATATTATTAGGGTAAGAAGGGTATTCAAGCTTGGGATTGGGGTTGATTATGTCTTTGATACTTTCATCACTCAATAGGAATTTAAACACTTTATTTTCCAATTTAGGTTTTTTCATTGGAGAGGGTTATATTATCTTGGATGTCCCAAAGCTTCAACCTTTTATCAAAGTCACTTTCCAACCTCTTTTTAGACAAATATGAGCTAGGTACAATTGTAGGGCCATGATGGGAACTTTGTCTTGGTCAAGTTTATCCAACTTGTGTTTGTATAAAATATTATGTTTTAGGCTTCACATTCAATGGGAACATACCAACATCCATGAGGAGAATGGGACATGGAGTATTGTTTTTAATTATGAGGTTGAAAGTAATGAATTGTTTGTGGATTTTCTCATTTCTATTACAAGTTTCATCACATATGTTTCCACCCCAAATCTAACAATCCTAGAGGTTCATTAGAAATACGAGGCTAGAGAAAAGTCATTTATTTATATCCCAATGTCAAAGTCCCGCATCTTTACAATGGTTTTCCAAGCTATAATCTGTCTTCCATCTTTCGAAAAAAAAAATCAATACCGAGATCCCAATTAAGTTTATGATTGAGATTGACACCTAAGTATTTATAGGAGTGGACCATCTCTTTGTTAGAATATAATGGATGTGCTTGTTTAACCATGGACAATATCACTATTGTCACCCAACCATAGGCCGAAGCCACCCCAAGCACCTTAACCTTGATAGAGAATCATTCCGGAAGCAAACCCTAGGCTAGATAGCTAAACAAGATAGTGTACCTCTCTCCAAGGATAGTGCACCAAACATGAGTAACAAGATCTGATCAGAGAGTCAAAACCATAACCAAGAGAGAGTCCAAGCCAAACCTGAAATCTTCTAGCTGCAGCAGCTGCAATGACAACTCTTCTCCAAACTTGCACACAAATTGGCCAACTGTAGTGCGCACAAGTGTTGCTTCTGCAGTTTTGAGAATGCTTGCCAGAATGAAGACTGGCCTCCTGTATTTATACTAAAACTAGTACACTGCCTGGGCCGAATTCTCATTTTGGGTGCCTATTTACTTAGTATATAATATTTCCTTTAGCCGACTCCTTCTCTTGGAGGCTAATAACCTAATAAAAATTATCCTCTTGAGCTGACTTGTCTTATAGGGTTATTAGCCAACTAATTAGGGTTTCTTCTTGCTTCCCAGAATATTCTATATTCGTCAGGTTGACACATGGAGGCAAATACCTCCCACAACTACCATAATATCAACACTCCCTCCTAGCTAGGGAGGTATTTGAAGATAATGGTCTTGAGCACAAACATACCATTTATCGGGTAGCATCAACATAGTCGTATAGACTATATCATTACTAGATCATGAGCACCATCATCACTATCAGTGTCATCAATTGCATCATCTCTCAAAACCATACTCCATCTGAGTAATCAGACATGATGCTGGATAAGTCACTCACTCCACAGAGTGACACAAGAGCCATTCTTCTAATCCGGACATATGTCCTAGAAGAATAAATGTTCTGAGCCATTTTTCGTTTGGGAAATCTCTGTCCATTTATCATCCATCTAGTTGATAATCATTTCCAACACTACTGATAGTCTTCAAGGTGATCGGAACAATGTCATTCAATAGAACACAACTGTGTCTATCCATAGTAGTACAAAACTACAATCCAGTGATACACTGGCGCACCAAATAGCACACATATACTTGATCAGTGACATATAGTCACAATCAATGGAACACATCCACCACAATAGTATACATCTACTGTCCAGAGACATACAGTCTCCATAACAATCATATCATCTGATATCAACTTGCACAGAAAACATTGTTATGAGATAAACTGAATCATCTGGGCCATTCTTCCACTCACATCTGTGAGATCTGGAAGAGCATCTGCCCTCAGAAGGTAAAACATCAACGATGAACTATTTGGACTATTCTTCTCAAGCAAGGAAGAATAATTGTCCTGATTTCTGAGCCTRGACCATTCCCTATCCGGGCCATTCCTTCGGCACTAAACAAAGTGCAACCTAGAGAGAATGAGTCTGCCCTAGGGAATGTTTGTGCCTGATTGSTGAACCTGGACCATTCACCTATCTAGGCCATTCCTCTGGCACTAAAMAAAGTGCAACCTAGAGAGAATGAATCTACCCTAGGGAATGTCTGTTCGAACCATTTCCTAAGGAAATGACTGTCCTGCACCAACCTCCAAAATAGACCATTCTTCGAAACTGCTCACAACTGTGAGCTTCAAAAGAATGACTGTCCAACGAGGTGGAACARTCTTCTTGACCACTACTGAGACTGACCGTCAAGAAGAGAGACTGTCCTAGACCATTCCCCATGTTAGCCACAAGGGGAATCACTGTCTATGGCACATCAACAATCCATCGAGCCATTTTCATGACGAAAATGACCGTTCGATCTGGACCATTTTMCGAACTRGAAAATGCCTATCCGTCATAAATCTCAAGCCACTTTCCGAACTGGAAAGGAACTKCTCATCTTGGACCATTTTTCGAACTGAAAAATGACTGTCCATAAATCAATAACACATCAGTTCTCCCTCCCAACTTGGGAGTCATCTCTTCYCTTTTCAATAAGGAAGTCGTCTCCATGAGATCCGGCTTTTTTTTGAATACACAAACTCTTTCATTTTGGACAAAGGATTTACCAAAATATCTGCTTATCTGTTATCTGTGGAGATATATATTGGAGAACCACTTCTCTTTTCTGGACTTCATCATGGAGAATGTAATGCTTGATCTCAAATGTACTTCGGTCTTTCTGGAACACTGGTTTTGTCTGAAGGCTTCATATAGCTTTGATCAATAAAGTATATCATTATTGGATTCATCTTTTGTTTCCTGCTAGCTCATAACATCGTGGCAAGGGTCAAAACTAGAACATATCCAAGTGGTACTTCTTCTGCCATCATGAGAGTTTGTCATGGATTAGCAGTCCATCATCTTGAGCTTCTGAGTAACCATTGTCATACAATATCTCTATCACCACGCTTCTGCTATGCATTGGAGGTTCTTTACCAAGTTGTCTTATTTCATCTGCATACAAGGGTCTCTTTCTGGTATACCTTAAAGCATTGAGGTTGCTCTTCATACGCTCTTTGTTCAGTTTTTCTGGAGAATAGTCTTTGCATTCATCTGATGTAAACTCCAACCCATGGATATTGTGGGCGATATAATGGCTCATGTAGAGGTATGTTTGGTTTACTGGAACAAACAATCATCATAGTCTTATCCCTCCATCTGGAAGAACCTCTAGTTTTGGATCTCGCAATGCTTACATTCATAAGTCTTCCATACAATGTTCTTCATCACAACTTTCAATTCCTCTGCTTGATTGCTTTCATATCAGGTTGGTAGTATTGTGATTCTTGATACAATGATTGGTTGTTCTGGATTTTACTTCTCTCTTGGAATCTTCATCTTATTCCTCATGTTTTTCCTTAGCTCTTAGGTCCATGGATTTTTCTATAGAATCCATGCCCCGAAGATTCCAACTTCTTTCTTTCATCATAGGATCATGGATGTGGATGGACAACCAGGGATACTTTAAGAAGACTTCTTCATGAGCTGTTTTTCATGGCTGCCACTATTGATGGGAACATGGATAGATACTTCATCATCTTCATTGTATCATACTATTAGGATTAACTCCCTCCTAATCCTTGCTTCATGCATGAATGTACGCTCTTCTTTTGGAATTCTGTAATCAACTCCCTCTAGCTAAGAGAGCCCATGCTTTCGTCTGCATCCTTATAGCCTTCTGCAAAGTGTCACAAGTCCTTTTCCAATTTCCTCTTAATTGCTGACTTCTTTCTGTCTTTACTTATTCAAGATTGATTCTAATTTCGGCTTATCTTTCAACTGTTACTTATGCAATGACTTCCACATGAATTGATACTAGGGGTTGTTGATGTATTGCTTGACTTGTAGTCATTGTGATAGTAATCCTTATCTTGTTGTTCTTCCATAGGTATAGTTTCTCTTTGAACATATTATCTTCTAGAAAATAGATATGCAAGATATGTACAGAAAACATGGTATGTACAAGAACTGTGAAGAGTATTGTTACCTTGTCTTAGAAGAAGAAGTTTGTTTTGTCCTGCTTGGCTTT